>VCCN01001484.1:2844445-2855366 GCA_006491835.1 Architeuthis dux | reverse complement strand
TATATATATATATTCTTTTCAATATATTCTTTTCAATATATTCCTTTCTCTCTGCAAACAAAAACAAACAAAAAACAAGGAAGAATCAATTTAAAATTCCTAAAACGTAACAAAGACATAATTTACGTCTAGTTCCAAGCAACGTAGAAAGTTACTTCCCTTTGGAATACCGAAGTAAAAAAAGGGTTTATTTATTACTATTTAAAAATGTTTTATTGATAAAACATTTCGACTTTTTTAAATTCTGTTTTACTGTTTTTTATTTCTCCCTCAATTTCTTCTTTCTTCTTATTATCATTCTTTGCCTATAAATGTGTTTATTAGACTCTCACCTTGTGTTGCATCACCAATTGATTTTCTTATTTCACGATGGGATTGCTTCTTTGACTTGGAAATGCTTTGCTTGTACGTTTGGCGACTTGATCAATGTTTTCCTTTTATTCTTAATTGCAAATATTTTTTCCTTAAATGTTCGGCTGCTTATCATTGTTGTTATTGCGGTTTTTGTTGTTGTCTCATAGGATTTTATTTATGTTCAAAACTTAACTACACTGATTTGTTTTGTTTTTCTCTTTTTAGTGTTTTTTTGTTCTTCTTTTTTTTCAGTTCTTTATTAAATAAAAACAAGCCGGGCTGCTGCAGGGTCAAACTCCACTCCTACTTCTATTCCAACTGAAAATGAATACTGCAACGTTTGTATTATATATATAATAAATACATTCGTAAATATATAAGACTAGTCAATTTGGCTCAGTTGGTAAGAGAGCCGCCAATCAATCACTTAGTCGTGTAGGGAAACGTTAATCTATCAGTCTGGTTTAACGTGACGGGAGAGACAAACAGTGAAGAGTTTATTCCCCTAAATTTGGTGAGGATTGTTCTTGTTGTTCTTGTTATGGGGTGGAAAATAAAGTCAATACAAAGTTTGATAATAAAATGTAAGTCCATTTCCTTCAGGACCGACAATAGGTACCGGCAACACGGGCAGCCACCCGGGGCGCCAAGTACGGCGGGGGATGCCTGCCATGTAACTGACACAGTGAGCTTTTCCAAATTCGATTGGGAAAATGGGAAAATAAATAAATTAAATATAATGAAAAGAGTCAAAACTAGAAAGTATTCAGAGAGCGCATACCTCTGCCAACGCCATTGTCGGTGGTGGGGGGGGCAATTATGCATGGATCCACCCCAAAATTGAATCATTTCTTCTGTCCGCCCTTCCACAAAAAATTCATTGAAAATCACTGAGAACCTTAGGAGATATCATGTCGCCAGGCACGAGAACATTTGGAGATAGATGTCCACACGATATCTCCAAAAGTTCTCAGTGAATTTCGATGAAATTTTGTGGAAGGGTGAACAATAGACTACGGGGGAAAATGGTTAAATTTCTGGGCGGATCTATGCAGAATTACTTCCCCACCGTCGTATTTATATCTCCAAACCACATATTATCGCTAAAGATTCATGGTTGTCCACACGATATCACCAAAAGTTCTCAATGAATTTCAATGAAGTTTTGTGGAAGGGTGGGCAATAGGCTACGGAAGAACCGATTAAGTGGATCCATGCCTACCCTGTGTCATGAGCGAATACATGAATGTATGGAGAGAAAAACGGAAAAATATCTCTCAAACAGAAATTCGTGAGTCCGCCTAAAAGAATTAGCCACCTCTTCCTTAGTTCATTGCCCACCTTTCAATTAAGTACTTTCCGGGATATGGACAGATGGACAGACAGACGGACATACGCGACCAAATATATATATATATACCTCTCCAACTTCGTTGACAGAGGTAAATAAGAGGTTTCTCTAATGTGGAGTCAGATTTTTCTGGAATATCTGACAGTTAAATTCTTTCTGTTGTAGAGAAGAGAAACAATTGGCAAAAAGGATTCTCATAGCCGACGACAAGCTTAATCAGTCTTTAACTGTTTCCTCCCTGACAGCCATGTTTGATTACTTCCCTGACTGTCTGCTCTCACAATGTGCCTGTGTGCCCTTAAACTAATTTAACAGCCTGTGTCTGAACAAAAAAATACAAAGGGCAGTAGATAAATTGCTATATCTCTTTTAATATTAAATGTATGCTTACTAAATTCTCAGTGATTATTCCCAATGTATCACTTCCAAGTCCAGTGAAATAGAACCAGCAAAAGGTTAATTTAAAAAGGTATTATTATTGATTGATTGACATGATTTAAATTTGTGTATGATTTAAATTTAAATGTGTTTTTTTAGTAATTTTGTTTTGTTGCCTGGGACATAATGTAAATACGAGATCACGCTTCTACGTGTGATCAGGGCATGAGTGAAATTTATGATCACGCCTAGAGTTTTAAAGAGTGCCCAAGTTCGCCATAAATCCCCGGCCGGCCTTGATTACCTTTAAAAGGACCATCACTAATGTTTTTGAATAATCTTATGCTTTATATTGCAGATAGATAGATAGATAGATAGATAGATAGATAGATAGATAGATAGATAAACAGACTGAGTAAGATTTATTTTTCTTTATTTGCTGTCTGTCTTTATTGTTATGTGCGTGTTTGACCAAAGTTCATTTTTTCTTAAATCTCTAAAGTTTTGTAAAGAAATCTTATGATAAACTACTACTTAAAATTCTGTTTTTATCATTTTCTTATTGTTTCCGATTTGTTGATTTGCAAAGTTTTATTTCATTTTCTTATCGAAATTATTTTTTCTTATCAAGATTGTTTTTGTTTTTGTGTATCTTCTTAGTATTCCTTTCTCAACCTTTTGTCAGTTTTTTTATCAACTGGCCGATGTTCTTACCTACGTTCATTTTTTATTCCTTACTGTTTATTGTCACGTATTTCTTTATTTATCGTTTCTTTATATGACTTCATCGAACGGCACAACTTGACTACTTCCTCAGGCGATAAATTCAGGTCAGACCGCCATTTACAGATATCATGGCAAAAGAACAAATCTTAACCAATGTTTACTCTAACCAGTTGTTAGTACCGTATTTCCCGGCATAGAAGACGCGCTTTTTGTCTCGTGAAGCGAACGCTTTATCAGTTGTTTACTAACGTTACTGTGCTATGCAAATAATGTAAACCACCAGCCACTGTGGAGGAGGTTAATACAGATTTGAATAGATAAGAACATTAGAATAACCTGATAGCCCACACTATGGCTATGACGATCAGGGGAAAGGAGGGGGTTTTATTTTATTTTTTCTAGAATATGCCTGCAAAAATTGAGGTGCATCTTATATGACGGTGCGTCTGATATGCCGGGAAATACGGTAGTCTGTGCACAAAAATGTTGTGCCGTGCAATTTTTTTTCCCGTAACAAAGATGTGTGCAAATGTAAACTTGAAATTGTTTCAAGATAATTCTTTCACTGCCTATTTCTCATGGTTAATAAAACTGTATTGGTAGGTTTTAATATGGTACAAGTATGATTTCATTACTGAAGATGTTATTCTATACTTTGAACTACTTTGTTCAGTTTGTTGTTCCATTAAATAAAACATCGATGAGAATTTCTTATTTTTATTTGTTGCAATCTCTAAAATTACTAATTCACAGATTAGTATCATTAAAGTTGTTGGAAAGGTCAAATCAAAACTCATTCAACTCTACATTATTTTATTTAACTAACCTTTTGTGCGCACATTACTTTCCTTTGAGCTCTGGTTGCAAAGTAAATGAGATGTTTCGCGCACAGCTTACAGGAAACTATGATCTTGACTATTTTCTCTTCAGCCATATAATGTACGGACAGAGGACGCATTTTTTGTGTGAATCAATTTTTAATCAAAGTTTTTTTTATTACTGTCTTCATCTTTGTTGTTTTTATTACAAAGTTTAGGCCAGTTTACTATCTAGCCTCTTACTGGTTTAACCCCTTCGAGACACCTGGGACATATAACGTGTGTAGTCAATGTATAACGTGTGTGGTCAAAGTATTCGCGAACACATATCCATACATCAATCAAATCAAATCATAGGGTCAACCGTGAACATTAAATATATGTTCTAGGTAAATGGCATGTGTTCTTTCGAATGAGCTTAAATTCAATTTACCATTCAGCGTAAGTTTTATGTTATTTGACTTTTAAAATGTCTTACTTAAATTCTGCCAAACAAATTACGATAATTGATCCTAACGTCGCTATTGTTGAGCTTTGAAAAAAGTTTTTAAAAAACATGGGTTTTAAACGCACTTCAATTTATAAAGCTACAAAAATTTAGAAAATCTCAGAAAGTATAACTCTGGGGTCTGTAAATTGACGTCTGAAGACAAGACCAAAATAAAAACTTAACCATCAATCAAATGTATCTGCTCGTAAGGTCGGGTTACAGTATGGGGTTTGAGAATGGTGAAAATGTAGAAGATAGCAGTCTGTAAATTGACGTCTGAAGACAAGAAAGCGATCAAAAAGAAACTTAACCATCAATCAAACTTATCTGCTGGTAAGGTCAGGGTGAGTCATAATACTGTCATAAAAGCAATGAAGGATGGTTACGGAAAGAATATAGGGATGGGGGTCCAAATTATAGCGACGATAAAATGGCTGAAATTAGGACGACTTTATCGATTGTATTTTTAGGACCAACAGCTCGTCGTTTAATTGTAATGGACGACGAGACTTACGTTACAATTTATGATTCAGCAACATTTTCCAATGCAGGTTTTTATACTCATTCTTTTAATAAAACTCCAGACTCTAATAAGTTTTCGATGGTCTCAAAATTTCCTGCCAAAGTTGGCATATGGCACGCCATTACCGACAATGCTATCACACCATACTTTTGTGGTGACAGGGTCTTGCAATCATTCAGAAATTATATAAATTTGAGTGTCTTCAACGTAGAATGGTCCCTTGGATGGAAACAAATGGTTTTAAAGATGCTGCAATATACATGCCCGACACTGTATACTGTAGGTATACTCTTTTGAAGGTTTCCTAGGAGTAAATGATGCGTGTAGCTTTCATGTTACTGGAAATGTTTACAGACTGTTATCTTTTAAATACTGCTAGAAAATGCGATCATTGAAAATTGGACGAATATTTTGTGTCACCTTCCTAATTAAACTAATACGTCCAAACATTCATTTACTCTAATGATTGTACAGAAAATACTAAAACCATAGGAATAAGCAGACGTTAAAATGTTCATAATACATTTAGCGTGTGAACAAATATGGCGAATATAATATTAGAAACCGTCAACCAAAACTGTCACCATAGGTTTCTTCAGTTTTTAAGCTGGGCGGGTCTGTCTGACTGGCTATGTATGTATGCATTACGCGTCCAGGTCGCACCAATGGAGCTAGAGGGCTGAAAATTTATATATTTATTCCTTATTACGTCTAGAAAAACTTTTTTTTTTTAAATTTAAATTTTTTTTTTTAAATTTAAATTTTTAGTGGGGGGGGCAATTTACAAAGTTTAAGTTTATTCTAAATTAAGACTTTTTTTAGTGATCACTGCCAAACAAAATGTAAGAGAAGTAACTTATTCATTGATCACCCCTTTTTCCAATGTTTTAATTGATCACCCCAACTGAGCATGCTGCGAAAGATGTTGGTCAGGTGACGGTTTCTATTGAGTGACTAACCAGACCTGTTAATTATAAAGTTGAATGTTTTGTCTTAATCGTAGCCTCTTAGAATGTTTGTTTTCTAAATCATTATTAACTTTTCACCATAAAATTGTACACCACCAACACCGACGTCTGCGTTATGTGCCAACATTTCCAGCGTGTGAACAAATATAATGAATGTAATATGAATTGAAAAAATCGATGATTCAATACTTATCTATGTTCTGCAAGAAAACTTATGCAAAATATTGGATGTAATATCATTAAAAGAATGCCATCATTACGTAATTATGACGGTATATAATCAAAGCAATCTGCTAATGTTGTTCGCCAGACGATGAATGAATAAACATCTCCACAGAAACATTAAAAAGAGGAATTCAATCATTTAATCACGGAATTTTGCAAATGTTTATCTAATACTTATTTCATTAACTTTCAGCTAAATCAGTATTTTGTGAATTGAAAATATTGAAAACAGGTCTGGTTAGTCACTCAATAGAAGCCACCACAACGTCTTTTGGCAGCATACTGTGTTGGGGGTGATCAATTAAAACATTGGAAAAGGGCGTGATCTATGAATAAGTTACTTCTCCCGCATTTCGTTGGGCAGTGATCACTAAAGAAGTATGAATTTTCAAAAAACAAGCGTGCTGCCAGACACAAACTAAGGGATCAATTTAGCAAAAACTTACATTTCAAATTGAACCCTCACTAAAAAATAGGAATGCATCATAAATGATTTTCCTATAGGAATGCCTTGAAATTATTTTATTATAGGAATGCATTGGAAATGATTTTACTATAGGAATGTATTGTAAATGATTTTACTATAGGAATGCATTGGACATGATTTTACTATAGGAATGCATTGGAAATGATTTTATTATAGGAATGCATTGGAAATGATTTTATTATAAAAATGCATTGGAAATGATTTTACGACATAAATGCATTGTTCTGATTTGCTTACGCTTAAAAGAAATAGAAAATGCTATCATTATGTAATTATTACTGTATCCAGTCAAAGCAATCTGTGAATGTCGTTCACAGGCGTTTGAATGAATGAATGAATGAATGGATTGCCAAGTAGCAATAGCGGTTAAAAGTGTGATGCTTGTGACTCGTTTGGGATCGAGCTTTCGCTCATTCCAAAAGGTCGCTTTTTTTCATGACACCGGTGACGTCGGCTATTACGTCAAGTCATGCTGAATAATTTCAATATCAAATCAAAACAAAACAATAATTTCGGCACTTCTAACTTGTTTTGGATACATAACAAAATTTGTTTTAATACCTAGTTGAACAAAACTTTGGCAAAGCACACGACAACTCTCGTCCTCAAGCCGCCCTATTCTCCGGATTTGCGCCCTGACGACTTTGGAAAACGCCAAGTGCTCTGGGACATGTAGGTTTTAGCTTTTCATATTGTTTCCCACTGACTTACCACCACACCACCATCCTCTAGTCATTTGTTGAACTAACAAACTAAATATCAGTTCATCTAATAAATAATATCCAAAAGCTGATAGCAATAGATCGAATGATAATTTTGTTATTCTAAAATGCCTAAGTGATAACAATACATGCTATCCAGTAATCCCAGAAGTAATGTCCCAAATCTGATAGCAATAGATTAAATACCTAGTTTAAAACAAAACAATCAAAAATAACAAATTACTTACATTTAACAAGCACTGATATTTATGTTAGTTTCTGCTTCAAAGTTAGTTTCTTCACTTCAAAGTAAATTATTAGTGATTGAATATATTTTCATTTCGAGTTTGTTACAATTTGCGATTGGCTGATTTTTGTCAAAATTGTCATGAATTGAGAACATGAAAGTTATGAGGTTTTGCTGGAGAAAAAAACAAAAACGAATAATTCTTTAGTTTTCATTTCATTTTACTTTAAATTAGTTATTTATTTGTACTACTGTGTGTTCAGAAGTGGCATCAATTCTTCTTTTTAAACGAATAAAATATACATTTCAAGTTCATGGCAATTTCTTTTAAACAGCTTAAAAATTATTAAAAATCTTTGGTAAATTAATTTTCTTCTCTCACTCGTAAGTTAAGACGTAAAAACGGATTTTTAAAAAATCCTTCAAATTTTGCCGTTACTAGAAAAATTAGGAATAGTAGATTTATTTTACCTTTAAAATTCAAATAAACATTTTATTTAAAATACATAGCAAAAACCGATGTTAAAATAAACGAAACATTTAAAATGTTAAGAACATGATTTCCAGCCTTAACAAAGCTTACTAGTTTGTACCTTTCTCTGAGCTAGTCTCGTGTGATATCCATGTTTATTTTCATGCATTAGAAAAAATAAATGCCGATGAGTGCGTGCAGAAGACAATATATAGGTGGGAAAATATCCGTTTTTACTTAAGAGAGAAAACAATCAATTTTCCAAAAATGTTTAATAATTTTTTAAACTGTTGCTCATTTATTATTTACTTCGAATTTTAAAAAAAAATGGCCATAAACTTGAAATATATATTTAATTCGTTTTTATTCTTTAAAAAACAAGTGTCACTTTCTGCACAAACAGTAGTACAATGAATAATTAATTTGTTTAAGCATTTTTCTTAAATGAAAATATATTCAATCGCTAATAATTTACTTTTAAATGAAGATACGAAAACAAAGCAGAAACTAACAGAAATACCGGTGCTTTTTAAATATAAGTAATTTGTTATTTTTGATTGTTTTGTTTTAAACCAGGTATTAAAAAACTTTTTAATGTATCCAAAACAAGTCAGAAGTGCCAAGATGATTGTTTTGTTTTTATTTGATATTCAAATTATTCAGCATAACGACGTAGTAGCTGATGTCACCGGTGTCATGAAAAAAAGTATCCTTTTGGAATGAACGAGATCTAGGTCCCAAACGAGTTACAAGCACCAAAAGGGGAATTTGATTATTTAAACACCAAATTTCATAATTTTTCAGTTTGTTTTAACAAGTCTTGCTACTAAATATATGTGTTGTACAGGCAAAATAAAGTTTATACAACTAATCGGTAATCCTTGATTATTTGGTCCTAAAATACGATAGCATAAAGATTGTCAAAAGTTATCCCCCTTGATGACTAGATTTTTCATTTCCAGCTAAAAGTTTTATGTACGCTTCAAATAATGTTGATCGCGCTATAAGATACCGTTATTTAAGTACTGCGTATAAGGTAGCTCCCAAGAGTGGACGCGGGTTCGATCCCCGCACGGAGTTCGTTTCTTTATTCACATTTACGATTTAGGCCGCTCGTTTAGCAGTCGCTCACACCGACGCCGGGCAAATATAGGCTCTCACTAACAAATGTCATTATAATTATCATATTCTGTCGGATATAACATTATTCATCATTTGATTTCATATATATATATACATATATACACACACACACATATATATACGCACACACACACATATATATATACACACACACACATATTTATATATATATATTCACACACACACCAGGTATATCCATAAAGAAACCGAACTTTTGGAAAAACGCACCAACCAGACGTTTTGCCGTGTCAGTGACTGAAATGTTGTGTAGCAGTGACCATGACCTTTTGTATGGGAAAAAACTCCATTAAAACAAGTTGGTTAGTTTTTGAGCTACACGTCCCAGAGCACTTGGCGTTTTTTCCCCCAAGATGAACAATGAAGAGCCACGTGTTTGTCCAGCGTCTGCAACAAAGTCGTCAGGGCGCAAAACCGGAAAATAGGGCGGCTTGAGGACGAGAGTTGTCGTGTGCTTTGCCAAAACTTTGTTCATCTGTCAGCAGTGTATAGCTTTTTTTTTCTGCGTGTCTATGAGATGACACGTTTGTCGTGACGTCTCCTACATTCACTATTACAAAACACCCGCTGGATAGAGTTTTATCACGTTTTATTTTATTTTCTGTTATCTATTATTGATAATCATTTTTTATTCTATTTCACCAAAATTCTCAGAGATTATTTATTTATTCACCAGTTCGCCCATGCCGTCAAAAAATGACCGTAGTTTTTAAATAATTTTTCAATATCATTGTACTTACAAAATTTCAAAAACCTTATGTTATTCTACAATTTCTTGTATGACAGCAGAGTATGATAACAAGGGACTCTTCCACTTAACGAATGTGCTAATGTTATTCAACCAGAATGAACCCGGATATTTTGCGCATTTTCAACAAAAAAAATAAGAAAGGGGGATTACTCTTTAATTAGCATTTAATAGTCATCTCCCTTGACAAATGAAAAATGTTACAGACAGAAAATATAGCTAATCACATGGCGAATTGTATAAGTAGATAAGTAGCTATTTATGCAGCCCGTGATATGACGGATAGGATTTATGAAGCACGTCCAAAGTGTCATCAGAAAACGTCAACCAAAACTGTCAACATTTCTAACGGTGTATGTCCCCAATTTGTATCTGTTGGGATTAAAAAGTTACAGCCCAAAACGCGAAGCTAAGTATTCAGTATTTTATGAGAAAACAGTCCAAAGTCTATGAATCGTAGAATTAATTTTTGATGGACCTATATGCATATATATATCGTTAGAAAGGGAATTTTATCAATTTCCCAAGGGTGTATATTTTGCGTAACTGTCATTACTATTGCGTAACCTGCAGACACACCATTCAGTGGATGCACATTGCACAGAAGAAGGACAGAAAAACGCCGTGTTTAAAAAGAAGTCCAACATGCTTTTATTCCACCGTAAGTTTTAGTCACGTGAAACAGTCAAATACACACGTAGTAGTTTTCAAAACATATACGAACAAAACACACGGCCGATTTGTTTGCGAGAAAGAAAGGGACTGATGAACTTAGGAGTCTGTTGCCACCGGTGTCAACTTCCCTGACTGACCGCCTGCCCTTTCTGACCGACAATGAAATTGGTCCCTTATTTTAAGCTTGCGTGTTGACTTTGGTCCCACCCCTTTTGACACCTCCATTCATGCCACGCCCACTCCGCCTCCAAATTTCTGTTTTTGATCGAAGTGTCATTCGATGTCCGCTCGCGGATGTAGATATATATACATCCTTAGAACTAGAATTCCCTCAGCTCTCGAATAGTGGAATTTGTATTTGTTGGGCTAAGCCCAACAAATACAAATTCCACGTACAGCCGAAAATGCGAAGCTAAGTATTCAGCATTTTACGAGAAAACTTCAAGTACGCAGTCCAAAGTCTATGGATTCTTAATGGAGGTATATACATATACATATCGTTAGAAAGAGAAATTTATATCATTTGTAGCTGTTGTGTCTAAAAAGCTGCAGAGAAAAATGTGAAGCTAGGAATGTAGCATTTTTCAAGGAGATTTC
>VCCN01001484.1:2770507-2780626 GCA_006491835.1 Architeuthis dux | reverse complement strand
ATATATATAGCAAGGTCTAGATATTTGTCCAGTTTTCCAGCTTTCTTTCAGTTTTAATCTGTGATCTGCTGGATCAGTGCCATCCACTCTCAAATGTTCTTCTTCTTCACGATGACGCAACCTGCTCTTCTCACCTGGATTCGGTGGTCCCGGTGAATTTCAAAGTCGCACAGAAGTTGTTTTTATTCTACAAGACAGATTCTGGTTTATGCATATATCATTGGTCTGTATGATCAAATTCCATTCATTTGCACAGTTCCCAGTTGATCACCCAACCCAACCAGCCATGCCAATGTTTTCTGCACCAACTTGCTGCAATCGCTTATTTTTAGTATCATTATTATTATTGAGTGGCAAAACGGTTATCAACTCAAAAAACGGAATCAGCAAAACAAGTCCAAACTCTAGTTGGGACTTATATTTGCATTCTGTCCCAATGACAGACATCTTGGTTGTGGTCTTGTCACTTGCATGCCACAATGGTAGAGATAGAAAAGGGTGAGTGAATACGTGGGCAATCCACCTTCTTATTATTGCTGTACTCTTCTGCGCTGCTGTACTGCTATCATCATTATTATAAAGAATGGAGTTCAATATAAAGCAAGGCATAGTACTAGTGATTAGTGATGTACCGGAATATCAATCTGGTCGGATATCCGACGCCGGATTCACATAGTGGCAGTGATAATCTTTTGTGGATCCGGCGCCGGATATCCGACCGGATTGACATCACAACTAGTGATGCACAAAGAAAAACCTGTGGCAACAGATAGAATTGAACTGCCCGATGACAAAGCAATCGGGACATGAACTACAAATGATTGCATTCTATAAAGCAGGAGCAAAATAAGAAAGAAAGGTCTCAGGAGAATAAGAAAGATATTAAAAACAAAACTAAAGAGTAGAAATCTAATAACAAATAAAAGAATGAAGAGTGTCAATAACGAGGTACTCTGGACCCTTCCTCGACTAGATAAGAAAGGAACTTGAATCGATGGATTGACAGACCAGGAAATTATTAACGATGCACAAATCTCTGCCCCCGCCGCGCCCCCGCAGTGACACTATCATAGAAACTGTGCAAAACAGTTCAGTACAAGAGAGCAGTGACACTATCATGGAAACTGTTCAAAACAGTTCAGTATAAGAGATAAAAGGACGACACATGTGGGAAGAGTGAGGAACACATCAAGGAGAGAAAAATGGGCAAAGAAAACTATCTACAGAGAATTCAAAAGTCAGAAACTATGAATAAATATAGTAAGCTGGCTCAAAAGGAACATAAAAAAGACACGACAGGTTAGAACAGTGATACCTTGGGAATTGTGCAAATGGCTTGGTTTCGACCATATAGACAAAAGGTATCAGCAAAAATCAGAAGCTAACCTAGAAAATAAAAAGAATAAGATACTCTGGAACTTTAAGATCCAGACCGACCACCCCATCCAAGTTAAAAGACCCGATCTGATAGTCGTAATCAAGGGAAAGGGAACTTGTCAGATCATATTCGGGGTGAGAAAACAATCGAAAAATACCAGGACCCCACCCAGGAACTGAAGAAGAACAAGAGCACGACAGAAGATTAGAGAGATTACAAATTTGAGGTGGGGTGTGAGGCTGCTCAAACTACTGCAGTGCTTGGAGGAAACTTGCTGTCACTCAATCCCCAGCTATAATCATCTGGTGTGATCATGCAAATGCATGAAATACAATAAGATGAAAAAGAAGTTCGTTAAAAAGGGGGAAACTACTGCTTTCAATCCTAAAAAGTGATCAACTGAATCTTTTTTAAAAACATGTCAAAAACTAATTTTTTTAATTTAATACAGGCATACCTTGATTAGGTCGGTTAATTCGTTCCAAAATTGCCCGTACTGTTCAAAACTGCATTGTTCAAGTCTTATAATTTAATGTGTTTTTGTTTTCAGCTTATACTTAGTTACATTAATTCATTAATTAGTACAGCAAACGGTACTACATCAAAACCTGCACTAATCGAACCGCACTATTCAACGTATTCCTGTACTTAAAAAAAAAATTCTTTCATTAAATCATAAAATGTGCAACATTTTGAAGAACCACGATTATGATGGGTTACATTTGTCCCATTACATATCTAGTCATCTATCCCGGGACCGATGAAAAACACATATTAGCATATCACATCGCTTGCACGTGTTTCCTGTTCAGTCATGTAATCATGCGAACTAGTTTCTGTATGTGTTACTAGGATCACGTCATTGTCTCCAGTTGGAACATATCCCAGTCAAGGGTTATAATATAAACATAGAAATCAATAATCGGGTTGTCGTAGTAAATAACGATAACTCCTGTCATCACCCTTTTTCCAGTCCGGTTCTGTCTGTTCGACACCGTTTTTTAGATCATTTTTTTCCGTCTTTTTCTTTCTCTGTGACTTGCCGGATTAAGTCACCCCAAACGTCAAAAAAAGTTACCGAAATTCGCAACGCCAAGGCGGTGCTCGTTGTGATTTGAAAACTTGAAAGTTTCAAGTTAAAACCTTTTTCTACATTTTCTCTGTTAAACTTTCAAAAAACATCCCAACCAAAATCCAAATTAGTGGTAAGTTTAAATCTTTTTTTGTCTCGTTTTTTTTCTTCTCTCTTTTTCTTTATTGTTTGTAAAAGTTATTGCTACTTACCAGTACTAATGCATCGTTGGATTGTCTCAGCTTATTTTTGTTGTCGAAAGCAACATTTTGTGAAGATAAAAATGTCATTTTTTAAAATGATTTTTCAATCCGCAACTTTTAAAAAAGCACCTTTGAATTTAATAAAAAGATTTTTTTTTTCACTTTTTAACACCGTCAGTTGCTTTGTATATTTACTAAAAGATATAAAAAATAATAATAATTACACCAAATTTCACTTGTAAGAAAAAGTTTTAATATTGTTGTGGTAGGTTTGCACCGACCATAAATAAAAGTTAGTTAAATTCGGAAGAAAGTTTATTCCATTTATGGCCTTGTAAAGTTTCTCTCTCTACGGTCGTTTTCAGTTCAAAACAAAAATATAATTTATTTTAATGGTGTGTGGCATTATTTGTTAAAAAAATATACAATATAATGTTTAATCAACAAAAAAAAAGAACTCAACACAATTTTACAGGGTAACTGAAAAAAAGTTGCTATTATTTTTAAAACTTTTTTTTTTTTAAAAACACTCCCAAATTTGCAGATTGTCAATAAAATTGGGCGTGTTTTTTTTTTGTTTTTGTTTTTTTTTATTTTGCTATTTAAGGGTTTGGGAATTAAAATTATTGTTGTAACATTTAAAATCAAAATGTTTAATTAAAGTTTTGGTAATTATATATTGACGTGGCGTAAACTAGGTGACTATGTATACCTAATATATTGAAGCGGCGTAAACTATCTTGACCATTTAAAACTATTTTTGAACATTAAAACACATAAATTTCAATACATTTAACTACAAAGGAAGTCGATTACGAAACAAATGAAAGCAAACTTGTGAATATTATCGCGTTTTCCCACTGAAATTCCGAATGATATGTTTGGAACAGCTAGATAGATTTCAGAAATAGTTAAAGTCGTCCATACAAAAATCGCCAGTTTACGCCGTTTCAATGTATAATAACCACATTTTTAATAGTTACTTATTCAGAATTTTCCTCCAAATGAACACGAAAGTTGAAACCTTATAGTCAATAAATTGTTTTATTTTAACCCCAACTTAATGTACCCATAAAAAAGATATTGTTGTTCTTCGCTGGTAACAGGGTTGGTGCTAGGATTCGGAATATATCCACCACCCTGGAAAAGTGGAAGCGAGATGCCCATGCACCAGGGCCCCTGGATTAAATCATCTTTTCGGTTGTTCATTGGCCATTTGTTGAATTAACTTTTAATAATTTAACGCGGGAAACTGCAAGAATAAAATAGGTGGGGAAATATGATCGTTTATTAAAAAAAAAAAATAGTCCCGACCCTGTTGCTAGAAATTAGAAAATAATTCCGACCCATGATGAACACCTGTTGCTAGAAACTAGAGAAAAGTTGTTTGGAAGTTTATCGAATTCGTGGTGGCTGCACCATTAACTGCAGGTGGCGAAGAGTAATCGTTATTCATTGCAAGATAAAAGCCCCTGTCCATTGCAGGATAAAAGCCCTGACTCACAGAACTGAGTTATCAATCAGAATAGAACGAAAGTGTTATTGAGTTAGTCATAGAACTGAAATGACGGAAATATCTGTCATCTGCAGGTAACGGGGGTTAATTTGTGTTCGGGTTTTCCCTCACGCACAAGAACGGTATTTTGTTTGTTTCTTGTTAATGGGATTGGGCTAAATCTTTGTTAACAGCTGATAAGTGCTTCACAACAAACAACAAACAACTAAACATTGGCAGTAGGTATCTGTGCACTTGCCCCACCATCCCAGATACGAATACAGAACATCAACAATGGGTATACTGTGCACTAGACCCCACCACCCGTATACGATTACTGAACGTGACTGAATGTCGTGCTAAGCTTAGTAAATATTTCAGTACTCTTGTAATTGTAGGGTCTAGGGCGTAATATGCGTAAAAGACTAAGATTGCAAGATTTTTTTTTTATTTGGGGTCTGGACATACACGAAAGAAATTCCTTACAATAATTTTATTAAAAAACTACAAAATAAACAATATATTTTAATACAAAACAATTTGATAATAATTTGATACACAATTCTATACAAAGTTATTTGATAATTTATTTTGATAGTTTAATACAATAATGCAAGGGGAATAACTTTTAGTCTTTTATGCATATTACGACCTGGACAAAAGTATCAATATTTAGACTGAGCAGAATTTTCCAGTCCTCAATGATCTGCAACATTGTTTTGTTTTTTTTAATTTTCTCATTAAAGTCTTACTTTACTTCAATTAGATACTAATTAAATTATTTGGATTAAAGTTAAATTAAACACACCATTAAGTGAATCACCATAGTATGTCTGGTAGCACTGACACAATTATACAAGAATCCAAAAAGACCCCCTTTTAAATAAAAGAAGAAATAAATGAAAATATTTCCATTTTGAAGAAGAAAATAAAATCTTTTTAGAAGATGTCCAGTGAAATACTAATACGAATTTGGAAGGTTCTATGCTAAATGGTGTCTCTGGTAATGTTGACACAATGAAAACAACTTAGTGAAAAGAGAATACGTTGCTTTATGCTTGGTCGGGTTTGGTGATGATGGCTATGGTGATTCAATACTAATTAAATTATTCAATTAAATACTAATTCATTTTGATAGGTACATCCACACATTGCCTATCTATTGTGTTTATGTGCATGTATGGAAATGATATGCTATGTGTATACATGTATGTATAGATATTTACTTAGCTTACCATATCCTGGAACAGAGCCACATAGCAGACAGGAAGATTGTGTTGCACAAATCTCCCAAGTGGAGACAGTCTGTCTTGAAAATCAGCATTCAAAATCTTGGCTTTTTGATTTTACTCAATTAAGTAAAACCAATGTTGTTTATGAATTCTCTTTCCCATTAAGAGATTGCATCTCCAACCAATGATGTAACGGAATATCTAATTGAAGTAAGATAAATTTTGTTGTATCCGGTTGGAGATCCGGCACCGGATTCACAAAAGAAATCGGATTCCAAAGTAAAAAAATTAAATTAAAATCCACGTCTATTATAAATATTGGGTGGCTAAAATTTGAATCTGGTGGCAGTGATAAATCTTTTTGTATCCGGCGCCGGATTGATATTCCGGTACATCACTATAATGTCTTTGTTGTTTGTGTTGGTTGTTTATTTTCTATTCTTAGCTGTGCTGGTTAAACACATTTGGTTTGAATGTACTTATCTGTATTTAGAAGAGAGATGAACAAAAGACATGCCTTCAGGGCAATCGCCTGTGGTCAAAGGTACCCTTCCCAGATCCCACTTCTGGGCCCTTGTTTCCAGTATCAGAAACAGGGCTCGTTATGGGTTCTGTCATGTAGTTCTGCTTCACATCTTTATTGATATTAAGCATACATATATATAAACTATATCACTATCTCCAACACTAATTTTTAAAAAAACATCAAACTCTTATATTGGTCACATCACTACTACTCTCTCCTATAGACTAACTTGCCACTTAACAGATCTAAGTGCTATTCAGGCGCATATTAATCAACACAGTACACAAGACCAAAACACCCTTACTAATATTCCAGTGACAGATATTATATAGCACCAATTACAAAAAAATAAAACAAATACTTGAAGCTATTCTTATAAAAACTAAACAACCCACATTAAACAAAATATCTTATATACTAGGGTTAAAATGTGTCTAACATTTAACAATACTAATCATGTAGCTGTCACATGTCCTATAATGAGGTGTTTCCAAAACAGAACACTCTGTGTTCCACTGTAAACACTGAGATGTGAGAAAGAAAAAAATAACGGCACATTTAATTGAATTTCAAATCACAATAACCAAATATCCCACGTACTTGATAATGACCTGCAGTACTGTTGAAAGTGCTCTAACTCGAACACAAAACCATGGACAATTTTTATACACATTTAATGACATACTTCAGCTTGTATGCCATCAGAAATAATTGCTCAAACAATCCTTGTCTGTCGTTTTTAATAAAACCTGTTTAAATGAAAAACTGCTGCACATATATATATAATTTTTAAAAAAAATTTTTTTTTATAGGAATGAAAATTCTAATAATACTTGTTTTGTTCCTTCAGCCTATTGAAGCAAGACAAAATGACAGACAACAACCTAAAGACGATAAAAGCTGTGACTTATTTAGTGCCAGATCTTCCTGTAGAGATTTTCCAGACATTGATGGAATATTTGGAAGAAACCTTGAGAATCAGCAGCTTCCTAATTTATGAGTCCAGGTGGCGCAGTCCCCCAAAAGACCGCAACCTCTTTTCCACAGGGGATGCTGATATAGGTAAACCATTATTTTTTGGGGTTTTTTTTTTGGGGGGGGTGGGGGGTTTTATAAAATTCTTAATTTTAAATATTTTGTTTGCGTATTTTATGTCTAATATTTTTTCATCTTAATTTTAGTTGCTTTTCATCGCAACTATTCAAACTGTCATTCTATGGCCTTCAGTAAACAGTGCAGATCTGAAATAAAGGATCAGCCAATGGCAAGACTCAAACTTGCATAACTTTTGCCTCGGGGTGCATGGCTGTCCGTACCAGCTGCTCTACGAGAGCTGGCAGAGGATTAAAACTACCCTTCATTTTACCTTGATCTCTCGGTGCCATATTTGTTATTGTTTTTAAACTAGTACTATTAGCAGCAACAATTTTATTTTTACTGTATTTGGCGGAAAAAAAGCTGTGGACTATCATTCGTTATGGGTGTCTGTTGTCGTTGTATCCAATTGGATAATTTTGTTATTCTTTAATATATTTCAATGAAATTTTGTATGTAGACTTGTGGAGAGATTCTACCTGGAGGATTGGTGAGTTATGGCTGATCCAATTGTTTGTTTACATTTTATAAGCAAAAACTTGTTTTTTTGTTTATCATTGGAAAAATTTCTCAAATCTGTAATTTGGCTATACTGTTGACAAAACCCCAAGAATTGAAAAATGGTGAGTTACAGTCGATCCGATTGTTTGTTTATATTTTATATGTAAATAACCATATGTCAACATGCAAAAAATATTGAACTTTGGAACTGCTGGACTGATTAGATTGAAAATTATTATACCGTTTCTTTGGCACCTAATTACTGAAAATATTAAGAATATTATGGTTTGAATGAATTAAAAATGGGGTTCTCAGAGTTAACGGTCCTAATAAACAACTAATAGAGTGGCCAAGTGATGATGTCATGACCCGTCTTCCGGCTCCACTAGATGAAATCCTACTAGTAATTTACAATTGGGGTAATTTTGCTCGTTTCTCATTTCATTGGGTTTTTTTTGGTTATTTTGACTGAAATTTTGTACGGTTTGTTTATGGACAGGACAGCACGTTTATGCCAAATAAAAGATTTTGATAACTTTTAATCATTCGTTTTTTTCCCACCGGAAGTGCTCTAGCACATTGAATGCCAATGGACTGTTGACAACAGAGAGAACAAAAGATAAATCGATAAAAATGCCCGAATCTAGTAACCATGTCAAATTTATTGTAAAGATCTTTGTTATGATTAAGAAATATTGTAGAAAATTTTCAACTGAAAATTATTTGCTAAACAATATGAACTCTGAGGTAAGTGTGGTTGAAACCTCCATGTTTACATTTTTTTAAAAGTGTTGTAAACGTCAAACGTGATAGTTCAAATTCGAAAAATTCAGCCTTTGTTTTTTAAGAAAAGATGTATTTATATTGGAAATGTACAAAAAATGTTAGAAACGGGAACAGGTAATAATAGTAATAATAATTTCTTTTCTTTTAAGAAAAGATTTTTTTATAATCAAATGAATAAATTAGAATGAAACAAATCTTCCTTTTTTTATATCTTTAACATTATTTTTGAATTTAAAAAGTGACCAATGAAATTATTTAATGGATACACTTTTATAAAAGTATGCACTTTTATAAAAGTGTCTCCATTAAATAATTTAATAAGTTTATAAAAGAAATTCTCACATGCGTGAGAATTTCTTTTATGAACTTATTTAATTTTAATAAAACATAATAGTTTCTTCAAATCTTCAATTTTCTATAGTACACGGATTCTCCAAATCTTTTATTTATTCAAATAAATTGTTTTTTAATACACAGATTGATATGAATAAATATATATAAATAATTTCTATGCCAGAAAAAACAAAGTTTCCTTGAAAGCAAAACAATTTAAGTGTAGCAAATTTGCTGAAAACAGAAAATTGACAAATTATTCATATATATATTTAAAGCAAATAAGAACAAAACAATAATTAAAGGAAATTTAATTTTCATTGGTCACTTTTTAAATTCAAAAGTAACGTCAACAAAGATGAATGTTTAAAAAGTAATAAGATTTGTTTCACTCTAATTCATTTAATACCTTTTCTTAAAAAAAATACCTTTTCTTAAAAGAAAACAATTATTATTATTGTCGCCGATGCTGCCAAGTTCATATTGTTTAGCAAATAATTTTCAGTTAAAAAATTTCTACAATCTTTGTTCTCATGGACGTCTGCAAGGGGTGCAAATGCACTGGAAAAGTACTACAACTCATTTACTCTACTCATTTACAATAATAAAGTAATATAAGTAAATCTACTCAAAAAGACATCCCTGAAGAATAAAAATTCCAGAATTTGTAAATTATGAACAAAGAACAACATTTTTGTATAACTTTTGATTCCTTTGGGCCATTAAGAAAAAATAAAGTTTTCTGATCCTCAGTCCGTGTTCTTTAATAAAATGCATTAATTGGGGTCCTACAAATTTTGACCTGATCACCCTAATAATAGCGCAATCAGAAATAAAGAGTAACATAACCCTTTGCTGAATATATCCTTTTGCACACACACACACCCCTCCCTTGGAAAAGTGGCTGCGGACGCCCATGTTTGTTCTTATTAATAACACAAAGATGATTACAATAAAATTCACAGTGTTACTAAATTCAGGCATTTTTACCAATTTATCGCTTTGTTATCCTACAATCTCTCTCACTCTCACTCTCTCTCACTCATATTTTTTTTTATATATATATATAGGCATCAATGTCTGTCTGCTAGAGCACTTCCGGTGGGAAAAGATGAATGAAAAATGTCAGACGAAGAAACAAGTAAAATTACCCCTATTGTAAATTACTAGTCGGATTTCATCGAGTGGATCCAGAAGATATGTCATGACATCACACTTTGGTATTGTATTGCCACTCCAGTAGTTCAGCATACTATTTATATCGGTTGAGAGACAAACACTGTCTGTGTGTGTGTGTCACTCTCTCTCTATTTCTGCCAGGGACCTTTTATACTTTTAAGCTATTTTTTTTATTGGAGGAAGCATTGAGTGGCCGTTATTAATTTTTGACTAGGATTTCTTTCATCTTAATTTTAGTTACTTTTCATCGCAACTAAACAGACCATCAGTTTACATCATGCATAGGAAATAAAGGTTAAGCTCTCATCGAGACTCGAAC
>VCCN01001484.1:2758317-2770211 GCA_006491835.1 Architeuthis dux | reverse complement strand
AGCATTCATGCTTGTTTTTTGAAAATCCATATTTTCTTTTAGTGATCACCATCCAACAAAATGCTAGAGAAGTAACTTATTCATTGATCAACACTTTTCCAAATTGATCACCCCCAACACGCCATGCTGCCAAAAGACATTGGTCACGTGATGGTTTCTATTGAGTGACTAACCATCCAGGCCTGTTATTTTTCCTATTCATAGTCCCCCTGTCGCCTGGATGTTTATGTAAAATCTTTTTTCGTTTTCCCTTTTCCCTTCAAGGTTTTATGAATAGTTCTGGATTTCTCCGGCTGATGGAAGAGGGAAATGACTGTACCTTTGAACTTTGTCCTGTTGGAGTCGTACATGAAAATCCTATGGTGGGGAACCGGGCGATGTACTTCTCAGATGTTATTATGAGAAGCGATAATGGGTAAGCAATATCTGTTCTGTCTGTAATGAGGCTGTTTTTATTTGACTGGTAAAAAGCACTTTGCCTCTTCTACAAATTATTTGCACTAGTATCCTCATCTTTGTTGTATTGATCATGGCTAACGCATTCTTTGGCCTTCCTAAATGTTATCTAGAATTCTAAGATGGACTCTTGTCATTATTACATGAATTATTTAAACTAATATCCTAATCTTTGGCTAAAATTTAGTGATCAAAACAATGTGATCTCTAATCTTCCTAAAGTTGTCTGAAATTAATTAATTAGACCAGTGGTTCCCAACCTTTTCAAGGTTATTCCCCACTTTTGTCAATAAGATAACTAGTTTTTCCCCCTTTCATTTAAGTTGCAACAAAGAATCATTTCAAATAATTATTTTATTTTGCATATAATTATCCAGCTTTATACTAAGAATTAGTTTAATTTTATAATTGTACAGCTGCTTCTGTGTATTTGTTACTCAAAGAAAGCAAGCGAAAATAATTAGGAACATACCGTTTTGAAATTTTTATTTTTACCTTTTCCCCCCTTGGACTACCTAAATTTCCCCCTACAATATCCTCATCTTTGTTGTTGTGTCTACTACATTTTGGCCTTGTGTTGTCTGAAGTTCTGACATGAATTGTTGTTCTTCTATGAATTATGTAGAATAAGTAATGGCACTGAACCATTTTTCAAATTTTCTGACAATCAAGATGGTCACAAATTTTCAGAATTCCAATAATAGGACATAGACTTTAGCGGTTGAATTTTTCTTTCTTTGTGACTTTAATTAGAAACCATCAGCCAAAACAGGTTTCTTCAGTTTTTAAGTGGGTCTGGCTGGCTATGTATCGCGCGTACAAGACCATAGCAATGGAGCTAGCTGAAAATTTAAACATTTACTCCTTATCATGTCTAGAAAAAAGTTTTTTCTTTTTTTTTGAAAATTCCCTCCCCAAATAGGTTTTAAGGGGGGGGGGGGGCAATTTGCATTGTAAGTTTTTCCTAAATTGGTCCCTTAGTATTATTGTCCGACAGCATTCATGCTTGTTTTGTGAAAACTCAGACTTTTTTAGTGATTACTGCCCAACAAAGTGCGAGAGAAGTAACTTATTCATTAATCAAGCCTTTTTCCAATCGATCACCCCCCAACACGGCATGCTGCCTAAAGACGAATGACTAACCAGACCTCCTGTTCTTTTTCTTTTCCTTTTTTTCATGAATTTTAATGAAAGTTGAGTGTTATACAGTCTGAAATACGATATATGTATTTTTGTATATTATTTTATTTGTAAAGATTCACCATAGAATTTGCTAATGAATGAAGTGTATACATTATAGTGTGGAATGCACACCAAAGCAAAGCCATCTTCTCACAGTAACAGTGTTGCTAACATGAACAATCTGCATAAATATTGTGCATTTTATTCCAAACACAGAGACTATCAGTTGTGATACAGATATATTCCTGTGAAGGTAAAAACCACTGCTTGGCCAAAAACTGAATTGTGGAACAGGTGTATTGTAGTGTGGGTGCAATTCTACCGTAGGTACTTACTGGTAGGCTATGTATAAACTCTTTTTTTTCTGAAAATTCAGACTTTTTTGTTGATCACAGCCTAACAAAAGGTGAGAAAAGTAACTCCTTCATTGATCACCACTTTTCCCAATTTTTTAATTGATCACCCCCAACCAGACCTGTTCTTTTGGGGTTTTTTGTTTTGTTTTGGGTTTGTTTTTTTTTTAAATTTTACAAATCAAAATTAGAGTGTGCCAATGCCCCAAAATACAGTACTTGAATTATTTCTTTTAAGATTATTTTTCTGTTTTTTTTTCTTCTTTTGTATCAGCCATGAATACAAGGAATTCCATGATCTGAAAGGCCACAAATTTGCATACAGTGAACCAAATTCTATGAGTGGCGCTTACATTGTATTAGATGAATTGAAGAACCAGAAGACCAATTCCTCCTTTTTTGGAGATGTTTTCCAGTCGGGTAACAAAGAATATTACCTCTTTTCAAAACACTCAGATGCAACCATTTTATTATTTGTTTTTATTATATTAGATGGAGTAATTTTACCCATTATATTAATTTTGACTACTACTATCTTCATTTAAATTTTTAAGTGGTCATAGGAGCTGGGTGTAAACCAGGTTTCCCTCTGATTTCTGATGAGGAATTATCATTATTATACACTGATTTACTTGGACTACTGTCCTCATCTTGGTTGTTGTAGTCACCACATTTTAACCATTATACCCTCTGGCTTTCCTCAGATGTCTGTCGTAGAGGGTAACTTTTTGGAAATTTCGAACTGAATCCATAGGTGTAGATTGTTCTTATTCCACTGTCCATGCCAGATGATATCTTGTATCAGTTAATTCTTCCTAGTTAATTTGTCCTTGTCGCTTTTCTGCCTCTTCCATAACTTTCTTTTTTTCTTTTTGCACTACCCAACTCAAGGATTGAACTCTTATTCTTGTATGAAAATATGTATTGTGCTTCAGGATATATTATCAGGTTGATACAAGAGTTTCCTGCATTTTTTTTGTCAAACTCCAAACTCAAGTTGGATTGGAACAATCCTCACCTAATTTAAGGGAGTAAACTCTTCACTGTTTGTCTGTCCGTTACGTCAAACCAAACCGATATATAAAATTAACTTTTCCCTACCGAGATTTAAAATGACGACCATATGATTGGTAGGCAGCTCTCTTACCAACTGGGCTAAACTGACAAGTCCTATATACCTACAAATTTATTTATTATATATACAATTTATATACAATTGCAGTAATCATCTTCAGTTGGAGTAGGAGTGGAGTTTGACCCTGCAGCAGCCAGGCTTGTTTATCAGTTTTTATCAATTTTTTTTTTTTTCTGGCTGGAGGGAGATTTATTCTCAAGTTTTGTTTGTTTTTGTTTTTGGCTTTCTGTTGTTTTTGTTTTTTTGTTTTTCAGGGGATTTTTTTTTTTCTTCTCACAAAAAAACAGGAATGAAACGGAACAAAAAGTTATGTTTCATTCCTGTTTTTTTCTTTTTGTTCGTTTTATTTTTTGTTGAATGAGAATTTCTTTTCTTTTCTTTTCTTTTTTAATGTGATTACAAGTTTTATTTCTGTTTACAACTGCCATTACATTCAAATACTACACCTGAAGAAGGCCATAGAATGGATTGTCCAAATCATTGTGTGAACATCATAAACAACAAGGAGTTGGATCGTCCGAAACGTTGTGTGAACAACATAAAAACTCTGAACTTTTTTGTTTAATTTATTTGTATTTTTTTTGCTAAATTTTTTGTAAATCTCATTTTTACCTTTTACCTAAACTTAAGTTTCATTTTTATTATTTCCGTCTGCCTCTCGTAGGTTCCCACCTCAATTCAATCCAAATGGTCCTTAAAAAGCAAGTCGATGCCGCGGCCATTGACTCCCGTGTTTTAAAATACTTTCTCGAGAAGAACCCACACTACCAAAGGGAGATAACTGTGCTTACTTCACTTGGACCTATGCCTACTTACCCAATTGTTTTCAGGAAAAACCTCTCAGGTAAATCTCTTCTTCTCTACACATTTACAGTCACTGAGCCAAGAACTATTTTGACAAACTCCAGTGAATATTTTTAATCATTAGTCCCCCCCCCCTCCAAAAAAAATCTGCAATGGCTAACAGGTTAACGAAACTGTCAACATAGGTTTCTTCAGTTTTTTAGTTGGTCTGGCTATTATTATTATGTCAAGAATCCCTCCTAAATGTTTTTACTGGTGAGTTCAATTTGCAATGCAAATTTATGCTGAATTGATACCTTAGTTTGTGTCCAGCAGCATTCAGGCTATTACTCAATTCTCTCACGATTGTGACCTCAATGAATAGGTAAAAACACACATCTAACTATATAAATACCTCTGTCACTTTTTTTGTGCAGATGTCTGTTCGTCTGTCAAGCTATTCCAAACTGATATATAAAACTAAGAAACACTTCCGTGACTGCAATTTGATCACCTGACATGGACGTTAGTAGTCTGATGACAAACACTAAAGATATGAATTTGGATTTCAAGCCACAAGTATTGTCACTCAGTCAGTATGAGTAGGGGTAAGTGGATATGAAAGCAGCTAAAGTCACTATATAATGCGACCCCACTTTTTGTAGCTAAAAATCAGTAATATATTGTATCCTCTTATCGCTGCAAATTTAACAACACGAAAACAGAAAACAGAAAACAAAACACAAACACTAAAACTGGCATGGTTCCTGCTTTTGCTTTGAATCCATACAGATCCAAATTCTATATATTTGTTGGTTTGTTTCCTAATACAGCCAAAATGTTACCTGTCATTTTTGACAGGTTCTATGCTAGTGTATATATACTTATCCAAAGACGGTGCCTGCCATAGTTAGATCAACAAGTTACCATATTTGATGGTATATAAGAAAAAAAACTAATTTCTATGATTTCTTTTCTAACCCAGATTTCCTCAAGTTCAGGCCAATGTGGGGGCTGGACAACAGATGTTACATTTACCTTTTGAGCCATTTTTTTTATTTGAAAAGAGTGTTGGGAGTGCGGTCTTATATGCTGTTAATCTCTGAAAAGCTTGAGTTGACTCTTTAATATTGTTGGACAGTGACTCCTATTTCAGACACTCCCTCATATGTTATATAAGTTCTTGTCTGAATTTTGAGTATGGTAGGGTCAGACTATTTTCCTTGTCTATATGGTCACTTATTCACGTTTCGGTCATGTACCCTCGAGCGTCATCAGGTGTTCTTGGTTCTAGAATGTGGAATCATTTCCTAAAACACATGTTTGTGTTGGACTAAACACGTCACATCCGTTTTTTATATATATATTCTTATACATCGGTTTTGTTTTGGTAACAAATTACGAGTTACTTATTAATTAGGTGACCTGTTTGGTGACGTGAGGAAAATAGTCCAACAATATCATACACAATGATAGATCTATAAACTTTTGTTGGACACTTGTTTTTTTGTTTTTTTGTTTTTTTCCCAAAGTTCAATCTTATCTGTTCTGGAAATTGTTTTATTTGTACTAGAAAGAATTTCCTTTATTCACTAGAATTATGGCAGGGGCTTAAAACCATCAGGATTTTCATCTACTTGTGAGCCTTTTTTTGTTTATCTCGGCCAATGAAGTTGGAAGAGGTATATGTATTCACTCATGTCTGTCCATACAATATCTCCAAGAGTTCTCAGTGAATTTCAATGGAGTTTTGTGGACTGTGGGCTAAGGATGAATTGATTTAAATTTTGGGGCACATCCAGGGATTTGTTTTCAATTGCAGTTACCCTCCCCTTCATCGTAGCTATATATGAACCGATTTTCATTCAATTTTTAGTTAAAGTATGATGTTGGC
The DNA here is from genome assembly GCA_006491835.1 of Architeuthis dux. Taxonomy (NCBI): domain Eukaryota; kingdom Metazoa; phylum Mollusca; class Cephalopoda; order Oegopsida; family Architeuthidae; genus Architeuthis; species Architeuthis dux. The sequence continues at coordinate 2,764,408 of VCCN01001484.1, read as the reverse complement.
AAAGGTATGCATTCTGAGTGCTTTCTTGTTTCCTTCTGTTTATTCACTGTCAGAAAAATTACTCCAGTTCCTTACCTCTTTTTTTGAAAGAGGTAAGAAACGCATGGGTGCCCACAGGCCAGATTTGGCCTGCAGCAGTAGTCCGCGGCCAAACTAGGCATTTATTTAAAATATATTTTTTCTCAGAAAGTCAATTTTATAATTTATATTTTTACAATATTAATTACTATTGTTTTGGCTTCATAAATCTCTAATATAATAATTGTAATTCATGTTTGTCTGAAATAGAAATTAAGTACGCTTTCTGTAATACGATCAACATTTTTTAAGTGAATGTGTGGCCTGAATAAGGATTGAAAATGACTAATATGGCCCGCTAGATCAAAAAGCTTCCCATGACTGGTGTAGAACAACAGCTGTCTTGTTAATTGTTGGCGAGTCTTTGATTTTTTAGTTGCTTTTTATTGTAATTTTACTCGAGTTGTCAATCTGCGGCAATGAGTAAACAGTGCAGATTGGAAATAGAGGATAGTCTCTTGGTAAGACTTGAACTCACATCACTCCTGCCAGAGGGAAGCCTCGTTAACCGTATCAAAAATTTGATTCCGGGCCAATTCATAGATCACTTTGAGGCATTGAATTCTGCTTCAGTTAAAATTCTAAACAAGTTGTCACTTTACTGAATGACTACCAGTGATGGTAGTAGTTCAAATATCAAGGCGCCTGGTTTCCGCCTCCTACTCACTCCCTCCCCCTGACGGGTTGCTTTTTTTATACCTTTCTATTAACTTTGAAAAGTTCTTTATTATCAAATTATGTATTTTTTTTTTTTATTTTTCTATCCTGGCAGCCGAAATGAAGACCAGTATTACAAATGCTCTCTTGGCGTTACCCAAAAACCCTAAATGGGTCAGCAAAATGCGGCAATTGTACATAAATAATCTTATTTCAATCGATATGAGCCTTTACAATGTGGAGAAAGAAATAATTGAAAATATCAAGGGTCTTAATATGAACCCAGCTTATTATTAAAAGAAATGAAAAACATTTTTAATCAACAAATAAAATATTTTTTTGCCATTTATATATGCTTGTTTGTTTTGGTTATTTCTTTTATCTATTTTTCACTGGAAATGTGACTTTTGCATTGGAAAAAAAAAAATAATAGGTAAATGCAGAATTTGGTAAAGATTCGGTTTAGTACAGTACTGGGCTGGAATTACCTGAAAACAATGTGGCGTGGTTGAATTTGTCTTCCGATGAAGATTAATGGATTCATAGTTTAAACAAACGTTGTTTTCAAGTAGATTAACTTGTATAGGTTAAGTTTCTTTACTTTTCTTCGTTTACAAGCAACAAATTTAAGAATTTTGATTGAATTAATAACGATCAAACAGATCCAGATTTAAAAGCATATTAATTTGTATCTCAAATACAATTATTTTATATATATCAAGTATATGTTAAGCCAGAGCTTTCCAAACTTTGTGCAATACTCAGGATACATAAAGATGTCTTTGGTTTGGAGACACTTTGTGATGATTGAAAATAGCTTTGTTGTGGAATAGCAACACAGCGTTTATGAGAAAAACATCATTCTCTTTTCTTAGTTTATTTTTATTCTCATGTGGACAAATTTAGAGAGCACCAGGTTATCGCTTTACAAGACAACAATGTTCAATTGCTTTTCTTGTGCGTGCGAGCTATTCATGAGTTATGCATGGAAGATGAACAGAAGGGCAGAATCGAAACTGTCTTGCTGTTGGGGCGATCTGCCCAAAAATCTTTACTTTAGCCCAATAAAAAAAGTATTTTAATGGCGCCAGCCAACCTTGAAATTCAGAAATCCAGCTCGCCGGATACATGGTCCAGTACTGTATTTTGATGCTTTGAATGAATATGACCTTCACTTCAGGAAATTTTCCATTTTTTTTTTTTTTGAGAAAAATTGGAGATATTTATTTACTCCAGGTGCTAAAAATGTTCAAACCATCAACGGCATGTTTTTCTGACTGTGTAAAAAATCTTGGAGCCTATCCAGATAAATCTCTAAACATAGAAATGTATGTTAATAATGTAGTCTCCCATTGTTATAAATTAATTAAAGATGTCCATAGTATTAGAAACTTACTTTCCAACAATGAAACTCTATTATTACCAGTAGATGTCCAATCTGCTGGTAATAATAGAGTGAACCAGCTTGAATAAATCAAAGTTCAAAATGCTGCTGCTCAGTTAATTTTGAAATGTAGGAAATGCGAGTTGATTAGGACCAGCATTATCGGCCTACATTGGCTTAGGATAGAAGAGTCGTGTTCAAAATCTTAAATTACAATATACAAAGGTCTGCATAATATGTGCCCTATGAACGCCATGCTCTTATTAACATCCTATATTTAGATGGTTTGATTTTATGAACGACTCCAGGGGTGCAGTAGTTTCAGCTATATAGCATACAGAACATACATTAGCAGGCTTTAAATAAATAAATAACTGTTTCAAGACTTTTATAATTATATGGACTCAGTAAATAAATACACTTTGTAACTAGCTCCTGCCCTGTGTTTTGTAAAAAAAACTTTATTGACAAGTTGCACTTTCTTCTTTAATAGGCATTATTTTTTTTTTACTGCAATTGATTGCACGTTTTCAAGCGCTTTTGTCCAGTGGAGACTTAAGTATTGAGGTTCCCAAGAAAATGCATGTTATTAAATCGAGTACACTATTCGGAAGCAGGGTTAGGGTTTTGTTTTTAATGACCGTATTTAGGCATAAATTTAAAACTTAATTTTTCTCAATGAAAAATTTCCCAAAGAAATGGTGACATTCATTCAAAACACATAAGAAAAATACACTTTCCTACAATACACTACTTCACTAAACCAAATCTTTACCCAGAATGTGATGTTATATTAATTTTAGGAAGAAAATTCTAGATTAGTTTCTTAAAAGAGGAGTAGAATGATTCAAACTTTTTGAATCCAAGTCACCAGTGAAATCAAGTCTTTCCTCATTAAAAGACAATCTATATACAATATTTTCTTTTGTGGGGAAAATTGAACTTTTACCGGTACAGGATGGGTACCCCTTATCCAAAACTCCAGAAACCGAAACTTTTTAAAATCCAACATGTCGTCTCACTGTAGTATGATTCAAAGATGAGGCCAATTTCCAAGGCCTTTAACTGATTTTGGCTATGGAAAAAGCTGGGTTGTATTTGTTTAACTGTTTAGAAACGTAAAATTACAAATGGTGAAAGATGAAAAACAAATTGTCACTGCCAGACCTACATATATTTATTCATGTAGACATTTCACTACTGTCACCTTTTGTAACTCAATTCAATAATGATTTCGCGTTTGTCTGAATATGAAAAGATTTCAGTAAACAAAAAACGTTTTTTAAATAATTTTAAAATTTTTTTGTACACAATCTAATTAATGGGAGATAAACATACATAAAAAAAAACCCTAAGATTACTCCCCTTACATTATAGGCCACCTTCCCCCAATATATCTCATTATTTATGCAAATATTCCAAAATCCGAAACTCTTCTGGTCCCGGGCATTTCTGATAAGGGGTACTCAACCTGTATAATAAAAAAGGGTCAAGATCTGGTTTAGGTTGCAACTCCGTTCGAGAAAAAAAAAATTTTCTTTAATTTTAGATGCTTTCAATCCTTTAGACTAAACCATCTGGAAATTTCCTATAGTTTTTAGAAAAAAAATTTAATGTAACTATAATGCTAAACTGGATCCTTACTTTTTTACAATTTTTACAGAAATACAGCTTCAAATCTTCCTTTGTTATGATTTTATTTCTTTTAGGAATTCTATAATTTCTTAAACATTGTTTTAAAAAATATATATATATATTTGGGGATTGAAAGATATAAATAAAATATATATATATTTGGGGAGTGCTAATGGATTGAGATTCTAAAACTGAAAGAAAAAAAAAAAGATTTTCTAATAGAGCGGCATTGCAACCTAAACCAAATTTTTACCTAAAAGAGACTGAGGAGGTAATCAGGGCATTATTCAAGCCCCTTGGAGATTCTTAGAACACCTGTCTACAATCAATTCATTTACAAATTCTTTTTTTTTTTTGTAAACAACAAAAAAATAGAAATTCTTTTAGTAAGATGACAACAGCTACAAAAGCAACCGTATATTTATTCCATATTTTTTGTCTGCAATATTAAACAGATTAAATGTATAAATTTGAGAGTGGGGATTCTTCTCCCCCCTCCCCACCTCCCATACTGCAGATGTGTTTCATATTCTATTTTCTTCTGAAAAATTGAACAAAATTCAATGTAATCTACTTATATAATTCGTCCGCTGAGATAGTGTAATGGTTAGCACGTCCGCTTCACACCCAAACGGTCCCAGGTTTGATTCCCGGTATGAGTGAAGAGTGTGGAAAACTCTTTATTAGGACAAATTTCCCTGTGCCCTCAGCAGCTAATAGCTAGTACACTCTAAGCGGTGTGATTAGGGTGGACTTGCATCCTGCCAAGGGGGTGGTCATAAAAACTTGTAGGAATAAAGTCCAGACCAGATTTGAAACTTGCAAAGATCACTACCCTGATGAATGCAAAAGAAACTGGGACTTCGTCACTGGCCGTTTATACTCAAATCAGAACTATCTCCTAAGAGACGGACGCTTTACCCTTTTTTACTTATATAATTCGCCATATTTGGGCTATATTTTCTGTCTGTAATATTAGTCATTTCTCAAGGGAGATAACTAAAAATACTAATTAAAGAGTGATCTCACTTATTTTTTTTGAAAAATGTAAAAAATCCAAGTTCACTCTGGTTGAAAATAAACAAGAAAATGTAGAGCAACATAATGGTTTCTGATATTTGTTTTTAAGTACAGTGCAATTGCAAAATTATTTAAGTACAGCCGTCATTTTTTGACAGCATGGGTAAACTAGTCATAAAAATAAAATTGCTACACTTCACTGAATAGCTCCAGTAAATCAAATGTTAAAAAGAAAAGGAAAAACAGTAATAAAAAGTCTCCATCTGGCTTCAGTCACAGTACTTGAGCTTTTTGACTAACAAAGACTGCAATTTACTCGAGAGGAAAGTGCCATTGATTACACTGTCAACAACAAATCTTTCATCAGGCATGCGTTGTGGTGTACTTTATGTAAAGTTCAATTTTGTTGACCAGTGTTATTTGTCAATGGAAGGAAATTTGTACCAAATCAGGAGACAAAACTCTTTCACAACATTTGAGGATTTTCATTACATCAGATCCATTCACACAAGCAGATTATAGTTGGTATAGGAAACAGGTACATATTTTTGAATGTGGTGGCTATCATTCAGAATTAAAGCTAGCCCAATAGATATGTGATATGACAATCTAGTGATGTGAACTACATCTCAGACTTTGTTATCTTGGGGGAACTCTACATCCTACTCTCTTCTTCAATGACTGTTTCCACATTATGATTTTTTTTTTCAATTTAAATTTGAAAAAAAAATAAAATAAAAGTTTTTAATTTTGAAAAAATTCTAAATTTTTAAAAAATGCTCAATTCAAAATAAAAATTTAATTTAGTAAAAGAACAAAAATACTCAGGCTTCAAAATTTTTAAATTTCTCCTTTTTAAGATCTTCACTCAACTTAAAGTGAAACTGGAAGGTAAAAAAGGTTATTTTTGGGGTCTGGGAATGCTCAAAAGATTTTTCCATATAAGTTAATGGTAATTGCTTCTTTGCTTCATAGGATCGCTCTACTTTTGTATAGCAAGAGAAACCTGTATATATGTCCACACCCAACTTATATATATATATCACATTAGCCCCATAAGAGTAAAAATTATTTCAACTAACCACATTCAACTTATGTCTTCATACATCGAAACAGACGTCTCTTATTGAGTCAATGACTTTATAAATACAAAAATATTTTTCTTGTATTTTCACATAAATACCCTAGAGACAAACAGTTATTCACATGCAAATAATGTAAGAGAGATGCAGCTACATAGTCACACACACACAAATCCTTTTATTTTAAGCTTAATATATATATTTTTCCATTCTTCCTCACCCAAGCATGCTTAGT
>VCCN01001484.1:2728858-2748969 GCA_006491835.1 Architeuthis dux | reverse complement strand
GTAATATATATATATATATTACAAAAGTTACAGTAATCATCTGAAATCAAATAAAAAAAATTATGAAAATATATTTTTGTTGTATAAATGTATTTATTTATAAGAATGAAATAAGCCCATGTGTATCTGTAAGATAAATGTTGTCAGTTTGGTTCAGTTGGTACAAGAGCCGACTACCAACTTGGTCGTGATTTCAAATCATGGTAGGGGAATGTTAATTTTTATTCTCCTAAATTTGGTGAGGATTGTTCTTGTTATGGTAGAAAAACAAAGTCAACTCAAGACTTTGACAAAAGTGTTTGGAAGCGACTGGTTTTGATAACATTTTCCATATATCGTAATAGACATTTTCACTCAATTATTATACTCTAATACGAGGTCTGTCCGGAAAGTATACAGCCATTTTGAATATCTTGAGAACTGGTTACGCAGCCCTGATGTAAACTTGGCAACCAATCAGAGGGGACCTTACTGCGCAAACGTGAACAGACACCCCCCATGGAGTCACTCACCATTGAGCGAGTTTAAGTACTGCATGATTGTCAAATTCACAATGACTGAGCGAGTCATTCTTCACGTCTCAAGCAGGGTTTTTTGTTAAGACATCACATCGCCCAGGTCAGTCAGCCTCCCTACAATCCAGATTTGGCTCCGTGTAACTTCTGGCTTGTTCCAAAAAGGACGATATTGCAGACTGAAAAGAAAGACTTGTACAGATTCTCTTGGATGTGTTAATGATGAGTTGTATATATATAAAAGTTTTGTATAAAATATACAAAATACTCAGAGTTAGGATGTTGACAAAATCAGAGCGATGGTCAATTAATAAACACCTGACATCGCAGAGTGTATTGTCTGTATCCCTATGTCTCGTTGCCAAAGAAGGGAATTTGTTTCCCAGCACTGGCTACATAAGTTGTCGTTAGACAGATAAGAACCCTCATTAACTTTTGAAAGAAAAAGCAATCTTATTGGCAGGCTAGCAGGAGTTGTCTCTTAGTAATCCCCGAAAGGCAATAAATTATATTCTTATTTGATGATAACCCCTATCATTTAATTTACTGAAGCTGGTGATTGCAAAATGTAGATACATTCTAAGAGATAAATAAAAATAATTATAAAAGCACAAGTCTTAGAATCGTATCACAATTAGACAGCCCATCTGATTAAATCAGAGCAACATTAAATTACTAAACATCTGATAATCTGAGGTGTATTGTCTTTGTTCCTATTGCTCTTCGGCAAAGATATGTAGTTGCCTTTTGCTTCCCGCTGTTTTATGGCTAAGTATACTTAGTACTTTCTGTTCTATGTATATCTGAGGTAATTTGAATAAGTTTTTCAGTCTGACCCCAAAAAGGAGGACAAATTAATGTCAGAGGACAGAGTGTTCAAAAGCAGGTCTGTCGGACGTAAAGCCAGACGTCTAGCCACCCTACCTACATGTTCGCATGTGAGGTTACCCATGTTAAACCGACCTTATGTCACATCCTGTTCTCGTGGGGGTTCGGGTAAATAGGAGCATAAAAGGAGCTGGGAAAGACCTTTGTCCAGCAGTGGACCTGAAATGGCTGCTTATGATGATATAAGTGCTAAGTCCTTGACAAGCAGCAGGCTTGATGTCAAATCTAATAGAAATAAAGAGTGGGAAGAAGAAGTATAACACGAGAAACAGGTTTACAACTTGTGAAAATTTTCAATCACAATACCAAAAGCTCAAAATAATACAAATTCTAAGGATACAGTTCACTGTCTTTCCGAAGTAAATCCTTGTACATTTCGTCATATGTTGTGTTGAAATCATAAATGTTAGGACGTTCAGGTGAAGGCCCAGGAAGTTTGACCTGTGACCCTGTCCCAAACGATCGCACTTTAAAGCCTTTCTTACTGCAAGATAAAAAGGAAAAACATCTTAAGATTAACAGAAACAAAAAAAATATATGTATTAAGCAAATATGTCAAAACTCATTCACAATATGAAACAATCACAGTAGTATTTTAGCAATGACTGCATTTGAACCAGATAGACAAGTTATAATGGGTTTCACTGATGCCCACTGACTTTACCTCTACTCCACAACTTCCTTGTTTTTATCCATTTTTTGCACAAACTAAATATTTCTGTTAGGGAACATGATAATCAAACCGTAATGTACCTTATATCAGTCAGTAGATACCATGCAGTAATTAGAATGGCTTAGGTTTCCACCAAGTGTCTCCCAGCTCCTCATCTATTTATGAGGTTACATAGTTTAATAAGGAGAAGGAATAACAATATCTGTCTTTGCTTCTCTAAACGACTTGAAAGTGTCCACATTCTCTGCAGTGACTGGCTTCACTCAGACACTTCCAGTTCACTGTGACTCGTGAAAAACTGTTTTCTCACACCGGTTTCAAGTTTATATTTGTAGTTTGTAAACTTGTGAAAATGTTCAATCACAATAACAAAAGCTCAAATTAATACAAATTCAAGTGTGTGTTTGTTGAGAGGTTCAGAATGTGTTTGCTTGGACAGATAGAACAACGACAGTGAGTGGTCGTTGGTCAAGATGAGGTAGGTTTCTATCACATCAACTCTTCTGCTTCTGTATGCGAAAGTTGGTGTATCAAGCTGTTGCAGTCTGCTAGCGTTGGGGGGAGGTCCTTCAGTTGAGGAACTAGTTTTGTGGCTCTCCTTTGCACTTTTACAAATTGCGTCCTGGTCACCTTTCAACTGAGGAGACCATGCACATGATGCGTATTCCAGGGGTGGGCGAACGAATGTAAATATTTCTTTGTTCATTAACTTAAATGTGTTGTAGGCACACCCAGAACTTTGTTGCGTATATTAAGAACATTTGAGTTTGTTGTCTACTTCAACTCCGAGATCTTTATCCACTTCTGTTTCCTCAAGTGTTACTTGCCATCAATTTACATTTGATTTTTTTTTTCTTGGGATTATTTGTCCCCAATGAGCATCACCTTACATTCTACTGGATGGAACTTCATCTGCATTATTAAGTTTGGCCCTCGAATCTTGGTTTTGAAAGCTCGCTCTTTCCCCCACGAAATTGTATGAATAGAAATACTAAATACATAGCAGTAAAAATATTGATACTGTCGGGAAAAAAATGACTGAAAAATTAGATTTGATACCTGCTTTAGTATTTGGTTGTAACTACGACCGACTGTCCTCACCACAACAACCGATCGTGATAATTTGGGACGTTAAACTACGACTACGAGAAGGCCAAATATCCCACTTTTTAACTTTTATTCAAACAATTACAATATTCTGGCAAACGTAATTAGTCCTTCCTTATCAAAATAAATTCAAGCAATGAGTAAAATTCGTAAAAGGGTTGATTTTATTCAGAAAAATTAGATTTCAGTGACTAAAAAGCACGTGTAGCAATGACAGATGGAAATTATATGCAAGATTGTTTCTTCTTTTAAAGAAAGGTTTGTTTACATTTATTAATTATAGAGTTAAACAAGTTTTACAAACTTAAAAATTACGTCTTTAGAGTTTGGACAAAATAAGGGAAGTTACATTAAAATAATAAAATTAAGAGTTATTTTCTGAAAAACTTCAGTTCAATTAATTAATACCAATAATCAATGATTTTTGTAGGAGAGGGTGGTACTTTTCTGCCCCCCCAGTTTCAGTGGGCCGATTATTCTCCAGCCTTCCCCCAAGTGCAAAAATAAGACCAATAAAAGACGTAAACGTAACCCCAACTTCGAGTTCAACATAATTTACCTGAGGAAGGGCGGTTCGCCGGTTGGCATATGGACTAGCCGAAATGTTGTCGATAAAACAACGAAGAAGAGGAACAGAATAGTCATTTTTTTTAAATCTTTTAATATCAAAATCAAAATAGTTCTTTTTAAATCAAATTTGTCTATTCATTACATGGTAAATTGTACAGACAATAAAAATGTCAGGGGGGTCAGAAGTAATCATTGGGTATTTTAATTAACGCTAAAAAGCGCTATGGCCTTTTTGACCATAGCAAAACACTACACTGCCTCACCTGCCTTCAACCAAAACTGTCACCAACGGTTTCTTCAGTTTTTAAGCTGGTCCGGCTGACCTTTTTAGACAGATATATTGCCTGTGTAATATATTTGTCTACAATATCGTGTCCGATATATCGGACTGGCAATGTTAAGTCCCGAACCTTTTTTTGACCAAGTACCTCGTGATCAAAAAAGCCTAAGAAGCGGACGGACCGAAACAGCTGTTAAGTTTTGAGGAAATGAAGACTTAAAAGGAAGCTCAAGATTTGTCACAAAATAACTTTAATAAACAACTTGAGTGGATTTTGAAGGGAAATCTTGAAATTAAAATTCCTTAATTCTTCGGCTTAAAAAAAAAAACAACAGCTTTATTTTGTTAAAACCCTAAAGTGGGACATTTCTCAAATAAATTAGCAAATATATCTTAACTTCTTGCCAAACTTATTTATCCACCTATTATTAAAAAATGATCCAACTTGATTTTCAATAAAAAATATGAGTTGTTGTGTGAGGAAAACAAACTAAAATTAACCTTTTTTTTTAATCAAATATTTTTGCAAGACCAGTAAGTGGTCAGTCTAAGAGTACGTATTTATTTATTATTTTTTTTAGTCCAAAAAGTCTGGTTTGGTTGATGTTTAACTTTTTTTAGCAGAAGGAAATGCAGTCAATATCTACTCGAATTTTAAAAATAATTATATTTTAACTAGCATACCTGTCAAAAATTACGGGGTTTATGTTTTGTTATTTATGGATGAATTATACAAATATATTTGTATAATAAATGTATTTAATTTAATAGAATGAAATTAACTTGTCAATATCAATTATAAGAGTTTTTAAAATTATAAGAGTTTTTAAATAACATTTTTTTAAAAAAACAAAAAGTTTAAAAAATGTTTGTAATTTTAATTATGAAAAAGTCACTTAAAAAGAAATGTGACACTTACATTTCTTTAAATAATATTGAGGCGTTAAACTCACTCAAAACAATGAAATCTAATTTTGAATTTTTGAAACCAGTTTAAATAAAAATCTTTTTAATGACTTTGACTTACCTTAAAAAACTATGAGCTTCCATACTTCGATTTTGGTTACTGGAACAAACAACAGCAATTGAAAGTTTTCCGGTCATTTTGAAATTATTTGATTAAATCTTTGGTTTATTATTATTTAAAAAAAATATATATAACTAAAGAATTTAAAAATAAGTATTATTCTTCCAGGTATTAAAAATGGATATAAAAAATAATTAGGAAAAAAATTGAATAAAGTCTGTTAGAACAAAAACAAAACAAGGAGAAATAAGGGATGGGGGAAAACCGATCATAAAGATTTTAGAGAGGAAAAAAACTGGACCCTCAATGTGTATAATCCAAGGGTTACCTAAAATCAAAGCAAGGATAAAGCTAATATTGTTTTAAGCAGGAATCAACAAAAAAGATTCAAATATAATAAATAAATATTTCGTATTCCGTCCTCTTGGAAAACTGTGAATAAACTCAGAATCACGTTTATGGAGGACGGAAATGACGTAAAGAATAAGTACAAGCGGAAATGACGTCAATATTACGGGCAAAGTGATTGGGAGAATCAAAAACGAGAAATACATGAAATGAAACGAACCAATCCTTTAAATTATCTAAATTTCCATTTTATTTTATAAAAGTCTTGGAAATCAGACAATCCCTAAAAATGAAGATAACTCTGGAAATATGATTGTATGTAGTCAATGTTTGATTAATAAACACAAGTTATAGTTGATTTTTTTTAATATTTCAATGTTTATTCACATCATCTGCAATATCAAAATATAAAGAAAATTACCCAATTCTTGCATATTAATCAAATATTGGTTACCTAAAAGCATGTTTTTTTAGAATAAGTGTCATATTATGTATGCGTGTGTGTGTCAAATTTAAAACGATCATTTCTTTTTCATCAATATATCTGTGTGTATGTCTTCTTATATAATGAACAGTGTGATTTTCTTGGTTCTCTGTCTGTAACACTGGATTCTTCCACTCAAAGGTAACAATTTTTCAGATAAAAATACTATTGACCCTTCCAGGTAAACAAATTCAGTATTTTTTTTTCTAAAAAAACATCTCATAGAAATCCAAATATATATTTAAAAAATAGATCAGGACATACATCTTGTAGCAATGCTAATCTTGCCGGCTGTTAGTGGGTTCGATCCTCTCTATGATACCAATGAACAGTGTGATTTCTTTGTTTCTCTGTCCGTAACAATCGATTCTTCCATTCAAAGGTAACAATTTTGCTGATAAAAATATCTGGTACCCACCATTTGAAACTATGGACTCTTCCATGGAAACAAATTCAGTATTTTGTTTTTTTCGTATGAGATCACCTCATTGAAATTCAAATACATCAGTGAATTTTTTCATGAGGATTAACTAGTATATATATCAATCTTTATTATTATTGGATGAAGTATTGTAATACACCACTTTTTATTAAATTTGACTAGTTTTTACCTTCATCCTAATTCTAGTTGTTTTTATATAACTTATTGATTCGGGCCACTGTTTCTATGGCAACAAATAACAGCACAGTCGGAGGTAAGCCTTCAGTGAGAATCAAACTCAAACCCTCATTTCCAGAGAGAGTCTAGTTTACGCCGAGCTGCTTTTACCAGTCGGCCACAAGGACTTTCATGGCTTAGCAGAAGCTGATTTACACTTATAAACTCACTCCCTACACCAACTCTCTGCGCCATATTTATGTTGTTTTACATATGAGACCTAGTAGTCTTTTTTATAAATCAATCTTTATTATTATTGGATGAAGTATTGTAGCACACCACTTTTATTACATTTGACTAGTTTTTACCTTCATCCTAATTTTAGTTATTTTTATATAACTTATTAATTTTGGCCACTGCTTCTATGGCAACACATAACAGCGCAATCGGAATTAAAGAGTAAGCCTTTGGTGAGAATCAAACTCACACCCTCATTGCCAGAGGGAGACTAGTTTATGCCTAGCTGCTTCGGCCACAAGGACTTCATGACTTAACAGAAGCTGATTTACACTTATAAACTCACTACCTACAATCAACTCTCTGCGTCATATTTATGTTGTTTTACATATGAGACCTAGTAGTCTTTTTTATAAATCAATCTTTATTACATTTGACTAGTTTTTACCTTCATCCTAAGTCGTATAAAAACAACTAAAATTAGGATGAAGGTAAAAATTAGTCAAATGTAATAAAAGTGGTGTAGTATATATATGTTACACCGATTCTGCAAAATTGCCTAATCAGCAAATAAAACTATGTATTTACTTATTTTCTGTAAAAAAGTTTGATCGCTTTGATTCCATAAACTTTTGATTGTAAAGAAAATAGTTGGTTTTATCCTTGTTTTGATTAAATAAACTTTTAATCAAATCAAAACTAAGTATTTATTTATTTTTTGTGAAAAAAAAGTAAATATGTAGTTTTAACTTTTTAACAAAAAATAAGTATATACATAGTTTTATTTGCTAATTAGGCATTTTCACTGATTCAGTGTAACATATATAAAAGGTTTATCTGGAAACTCACCTTAGTCACTCACCTGAGGTCATTTCTAGCAAAAACTAATTTTAAACTTATCTAAGGGCTTTGAGGGCACTCTTCTCATTCTGCAGTGGCTATGTGTTGTGTAGCACTAGTGTTAATATAATGTGTACTTGCTTGGCAGAGAGAGGTCATTGACCAAATAATGTTTAACTGAAGTGGCATCTATTGTATTAGTGTGATAACTATTCCAAGTGTTGATATATCTAAATGTTAAAAATCTGTTATGGATACATTGATACATTGATGGTGATGCAGAACAAACAAATAAATAACCTAGGGCAATGGCACCTTAGTCCTCTTCAAAGTACTCCCTTTGGGACCTCACATACTTATCGCAGCATCCCTTCCTCTTTTCAAAACAGTCTGCAAAGTCCTCTTGTTATGATTTGCGTATCCGGCCACCTGTGGCGGAAATGTAAGTGACCTCGATCACCTTAGGAGATGGGTATATTGCATCAATGTTGTAAACAGGAAATGGTGACTGGTCATAACACTGTGAGACACCACGTATGCATTGGGGAGATCTATAAAGCAGACCCAAAGAAATCCTCCCTGCCTGGGAAGCAGACAGAAATCTCGACACTCAAAGAAGACAGACAGACATCAGCGGAGCTGAAAGGCACGACACCGCTGCCCCTGTTAGGGGACAGCCTGGCGGTTCTCCTTATCTCTCTCTCCCACTCTACACTCTCCGGCCGACAATGATGTATGTTGTGTAATAAAAACATGTCTAGATATTTTTACAAGCAAGTCTTGAGTTTCCTTTCTATCCAAGTCCAGGACACCCGCTATATAACACTCTATCAGGATTGCCATCAGCTGCCTTGTGTTCTCCTTAATCTTGTCCATGGATCTGAAATCTCTTTGGGGAGAAGCCAGAAATTACAGGGAGCCAAATCTGGACGGGGGGTTACAGACCTGGGTGATGTGATGTTTTGCCAAAAACCCTGCAGGAGACATGAAGAATGACTCGCTCTGTCATTGTGAATGCAACTATCACACAGTACACAAGCTTACTCAATCACTAGACAATGTGGAAAAGAAAGATTGAGAAAAGCGTCTTACTCTCAAACATATTTATTATCATGAAGATAAACCTTTATGCATTTCATTGTTGTGAACGACTTCATCAGGAGAAATTTGAACATTGCAGAGACGTGCGACCATCCAGGCTGGGTCATAGAAATGAAATTAAGGGTGTTTTGTATGCTTGGGTGACCTAGTCTGTCCAGTTGGAAGTCACACCAAACACCTGCACCCACTTAACAGCCTACACAAGATATCCACTCTATCTAAACACCCTGCTTCCGATCCCCACCCACTTTATAGCTCATACACAGACCCTATCTAAGCACCCAAACCACACCAGCCCACAGCCCCATAAGTAACTTCCAACTGAACAAACCAGGTCACCCAAGCATACAAAACACCCTTCATTTTATTTCTACTACCCAGCATGGATCGTTGCATGTCTCTACAATGTTCAAATTTCTTCTTCAAAATGCATAAAGGCTTATCTTCATGATAATAAATGTGTTTGAGACGTAACACACTTTTCTCAATCTTTCTTTTCCACATTGTCTAATCAAATCTACCATTCTGTCGGATTCCCTTATATCCACGCAACAAACATATATATAAACACACACATTATTGTATATTTATTCTCATCTTTACTGTTCTTACCACTATGTTCCAACCAATGGTTTTTGCCTTCCTCAGGTGTATAACTCATCCAATAGATTTTTCTTTCTCTTGTGAATAGTTCTAGATTTCCATGTCAAAGATTCCTACAGACATTGATTATCCAGTAATCAGTTTGACTACACACACAGAAGTGATCAAGACATCTGCTTATTTTCTCATTTTTTGGTTAGGAAAGATCCCAGGGAGACCAGATATCTGTCTCTCTGCCGGACAGTCTGGTTTTTGAGCACACTCTCCTCTCCCTGGCACCACCTCGAGTCAAATGTTAATGTGTTCCTCCTTTTTGGGATCGGACTAAAAAACTAGACTTAAAACAGTGGGAGCTGAAATCTATAATAACCATCAATGTATTTTCTATAGTTTTGAGAAGGGTCATTAATATTCAAATGGTTCTTCGGAGGATTGAACTCCTTCTTGTTATTTGTGTTGTAAACATCAAAATGTCGACTAAATGCATTAGCCAGCCAAGTGCGGATTTCAACCTGATGTGGCTTCCACTTCTCAACAAATCTAAACCCGACAAGACAAAGACACAGAAACACCCGGGGCTCTGTGCTATAAGGGTTACTCCCTTTAAACATAACTTCTGTTTAACCTATCACACTCGGATTTTACACCCGAGGAAGGCCAAAGAATGGATCGGCCGAAACGTCGTGTTTACAACACATAACAAGGAGTTCAATCGTCCGAAGAACCATCTGAACCATCAATGTATTTTTTATTATATAGAGTTGTCGTTATTTTTATTTATTTTTATGTTATTAGCTGAAGTATTGTGATCCATTGAATTAATTTTGACTACTGCTTAGCTTCATCTTAATTTTTTTTTAGTTGTTTTTATCACAACTTCAACTTAAATATGGTAAGAATTGACTTCTGATGGCCATGAAGCTTGTATCTAAGCAGCTGGGTGTAAACCAGGCTTTCCTCTAGCAAGAAGGATATGAGTTTGAATCTCACTGGGAGCCTACTCTTTTATTTCCAATCCACGCTGTTTGATCACTGCCATAGAGTGACAGCCCGAGTTGAAGTTGTGATAAAAACAACTAAAAAGATGAAGGTGAATAAGAGTTGCTTTTGTCAACACTGCTGATAGGCCACAGTGTTCAGGTCATATCATCAACACATCCGAGGGGGTCAGTCTGACCAAGTCCTCCTTTTTGGAAATGGCTACCCTAGAAGGCCCTTAGGGTTATTTTTTCTTTACTGATCATAGATACCTAAATAGCATTGAATTCCATTCAACCAAATTTCATTAAATGTACCAGACCTGGAGTTCTTAACAATATAGTAGTTTTTTTAATCAATCTTTATTATTATTGGATGAAGTCCCGAATTAATAAAATGTATAAAAACAACTAAAATTAGGATGAAGGTAAAACTAGTCAAATTTAATAAAAAGTGATAGTATTTTTTCTTTTAGTATTTTCAAACAACTCTCCAAAATATTACATTCACACAAATGTATATAAAAATCATTTTTTTGGTATTGTTATGCTGGTCAGGATAGGGTTGCTATATCACATAGTTCATAAAGTTTTGCTGGCTCATGATGGTCATAGAACACCACCACTCTTTCAACAGGGCGTGTACTAGTTGGGCCACCAAGGTCATTTTCAGGGAGACTAACAAAAAAGAAGATAAAAAGAACTGTTTGTAAGTTATTTTCAATTTGTTCCATATTAATGCCTTTGTATTCTTTCACGTTTTTACAAAAAGGAACTTTCGTTGTCGCTCAACAATCATGAACATTTTCTATGTTTGGGCATTTTCCTGATTTTCCTATTGCTCACAGACCTATTTTTCTTATTCTTCAAACATTCTGTTTAATGGAACACTCAACTTCTTAGTGTACATTTAGTTTTATCTATTAAGTTAGATACTGCAGTACATTTTTCTATAATAAATCAAGTTTCAGGGTTAAGAATGAGTGAGAATCATGTGGACCCACCCCTTCAATGAAAATTATGTATTGAGATTGGCTCAAATTGCGTTTCAGGGCATATCAACTACTGAAATTAAGTGTTGTCTAGAAGTCTATTTAAAACATGTTTAAATAGTCTTTAGCAGCACTTCTGATTGAACGGAAAATATTTATAATGTTTGACAACAATGTTTATTAGCTACATGAACATTTTGTTTCGATACTATCTGTTTATAAAACTATTTTATTCATATGACGTCTGATCTTCGAAGAGTGAAAACGGTTGCTACAAGCTTCTACTTTACCTTCACATACGGCCGAATTTTGACCAGAATCTGACCAATTTGCACTTGGAGTCTGAAAATTATGTATCCAACATTGGCTAAAATTGCTTTTCAGGGCATATCAAATACTGAAATTAAGTGTTGTCTAGAAGTCTATTTAAAATGTTTTAAAAGTTTTGTATATGATCTTTTAAAATAAAGTGAGTTGTAAAGTTCGAAAAAGTAGATTTTTTTTTATCAGAAATCTAAACCAATTTAATAAATCTAAATAAATAACACTTGATAAATTGTGTGAGAATTTTCCTTTAATGTGTGTGAGCATGAGAATGTATCAAAATGCGTGAGACTTGGCAGGTATGACTTAACTCCAGTTAGTTAGCCATTTGCAGTTAAACTTTTTCCAAACTCTTACTGAGTTATTTCTTTGGTTTCTCTGGTTAAGTATGTAGAAAATCCATGTTATTCGCAGTAATAAGAAATGCACTTAATTTTGTCAATTCAGACAAAATTTTCTTTCCAGATATTTCGCTTGAGCTTATCTGTGCATTTTTCTCATTTCTTTTAATTCCTTGTTCATTTACATTTTATTAAATTGTTGGCTCTTATACATTGCCTTTTGTTGTTATTTCTTGTTTCCCCTTGTCCAATAGAAAAAAATGTGAGACAACTCACACTTATGCCTTAGACCAGACCTTGTCCTTAAAAAATAAGGATTTTTATGTCAGTTAACACAATTTTCTCATGTAGCATATACCTTTTTTAAATGGTGACTCCTAATAAATCCAGCTACATGTTATTACATGGATTAATTTCTATCTGAATCTAATAACATTATATTGAGGCTCTCAAGAGATTTTTTTTTAAAAAAACCTAACTTCCAGCATTGTTAAGAAAGTGCACGGATTTGCAGTGACAATTTTCTTTTTGACAGAAAAGTGGCCTCTAAAATTTGCAGACCCAAAAACTGGTGTGGCTGAGTCTCTATTTCTTCTGTAAGTGTTAATATTCATCTGCTAACCATATAAAAGTGAGAATGCCCCCACCACCTTTCTTTTATTTATATTAGGTTGTTACATAAGAAATGTTGTTAATAACCTTTTTCCAAGGATCTTCCTGTGATGTCCTGCCAGGCTGCGCAAGGGAGCAAATATCACGAGTTACCTCCCTTGCCACAAACCCATAAAACGGTAGTGAGTCCCCGGTCATGCATCAGGCAAACCGGGGAAAATAAAGTAGATCACTCAAAGTGAGACAACGAACAGTCCTCTCCCTGGCGTGATCGGTAAACATCACATTTGTCTTTGTCCTTTGTTTCATCTTTCCCTTTCAGTGAGATTCCCACAAGCTGGGAGATACTACACTTCCAATGATAATATTCGATGTCAATAAAATTCTTCAGGTATAGTGGTCATAAATTCAGTAAAAGCACAAACTATAGCTTCCCTATTATTGAATCTTTCATTACGGATATAAAATTCAAAATGCTTGTAGTATCTGAAGGAGAAATGTCAGGTGAATATGGAGGAGGCTGCAAGACTTCATATCCCAATTCTCTAAGCTTAGATACAGTCACATGAGGTGTGGCTTTGTCTTTGAGCATTTCATTCAGTTCATGTGGGACTCATTTTAAAAACTTTTTGACATATGGTCACTGTTGAAGTGCTAAAGTCTCCAGATAGTGCTTGAACCATTGGGTAGTTGGCAACTTTTGTCGATACTTCTTCATTATTAAGAACAGGTTTGGGCCCCTGTCAAGGTTTATTATTGGTATCCATATTTCCAGACCTAAACCTATTGAACCAATGCTGAACAGTTCTCACTGTAGTATTGTTCACTCCAAATGCTTTGTTGACTTTATCAGCAAGTACAGCAGCATTATGTCCCAATTTGAAATCGTACTTGAAAATTAGTTGAACTACTTGAGTAGACACAATATTAAGGTCTCAAAAACCTCCAATAATAATGAATTATATCTCTATTTACATTGAATATGCAAAAAAGAATGCAATTACATTAGTAAATCTTACCCGTTTAGCAATATTCTCTATGATGTCAACTCACTGCCATAGAGTTCTTTTAGGCTGGGTGATGGACCGCTGGAAACAGCAATGTTCTGAAGTGCCATCGCATCTGCACAAGTACATGACTGAGCCAACCAAATCTCCCCCTGGACACAACATCCCGCACAGAGCTTGGGTCAATCTGAACTGCATACGATCTGGCTGCGCCAAAACGGGATCCTACCTGAAAAAGATTGATGCTCTAATGCCTGCGTATGCGATTTAAGGCAGACTTTGGAACATTCTGACCTGCTGTCTGGCTCCCCTGAGTGAAATTGCGCGCCTCAAGACTTTTGATATGGTGAGCTAGCTGGCAGGTCTAAACTTGTGACCCACATGTGTCCAATTAGATGTTTCAGTAGTTGACAAATGAAAGAAGACTACCATAGATTGTAAGCCTGAGTAAAGTTACAATAAATGGGACTAAAAAAAAAAAAAATTAAGATGAAAGAAAATATAAGTAAAAAATTAATAAAACAGTGCAACATATTTTTTTTTTTTTTTTCCTGGGTAATAAGTGTTATTTTCTAATTGATTATGTCTAAAAAGTATTGAAAATGTCAATTATTCCCTTCAAACTTTGCTTTTGCGACCAGGACATTGATAATTTGAAATCTTATTTCCACCAAAAAATAACTAAATGTGAATATCACTGTCCTCAGAGCCACCGCTAAGCACATATGCATCACATGCCGGAAGGGTCACCAAAGCAGCCTAACTACTCTAAGGTAAGACATGGACAAGTTTAGCAGCCAACACAGACCAAGAAGGCAAAGCAGAGGTCACATGACGAGAGGGGTGGGGGGCACAAAAATTAATTTTATTACTTCGAAAAATTAAGTATATCTTATATTACCTTGCTTATAATTGTTTAAATTGTAATTATGAATAAAGCCTTGTAAAACCTTTCTTAAAGTTTCACTTTTGTAAAAAACTGCCAACACCTATATTGTGAAATAAAAAAATATTAGTCCTTTTTGGTTTTATTCTTTTTCTATTTAATTTGATGATTCTCCTTGGTTAACTTATAGAATGCTGTGCACAGAAGTCAAAGTTTTTTTTTTTTTATATCTTCAAATAGGTTTTAATGACAACTGAATAAAATATTGTTTTTAAAAATTACCCAGTGAGTAAGACTGTTATTATATGAAAATTATATTTTACATAACAGAAATTCAGAAAATTTTCGAATGTCAAATTTACATCATTTTAATGTTTACAAGTGGACAACTTTTCACGCTGTTAATTTTCTAAAAAAATCCGATTCTATAGATTTTCCTCAGAGAAAGGCTATATCAGATTTCTTCCAATCTTTAATAATAATAACACAAATATATTGACAATAAAATAATCAATTTCCAGTGTCTTAATATAAAAATATAAGAATTTATCTCTGGGTATTTAAAAAAAGATATTATAGTACTTATTATAATAGTTTAGACGAGTGATTCCCAATGTGAGACGCACGTCCCACAGTGGGGCAATTTGAAATTTAAGTGAGAAGAGTGAAAAGGGTTCAGTGGCTCAGAACTTAGTCAATAGAGAGCTAAGTAGATTTTAATTCACTGATGAATATTTTGAATTTAACAAAAATAAACTGGTCTGGTTAGTCACTCAATAGAAACTGTCACATTACCAATATCTTTTGGCAAGCATGCTGAGGGTGATCAATAAAAAAAAATTGGAAATGGAGGAGATCAATGAATAAGTTACTTCTGTCGCCCAGTGATCATTAAAAGTCTGAATTTTCAAAAAACAAGTGTGAACTCTGCCGGACACTAACTAAAGGACCAATTTAACAAACTGCAAATTGAACCCTTCTCTAAAAACCTATTTGGGGGTGGGTGGGTGACTGAAAAATAAAATATTTTTCTTGACATAATAAGGAGTAAATCTTTAAATTTTCAGCCTTTTAAGTTTCATTGGTGTGGCCTGTATGCATGATAAATACATCGCAAGCCAGCCAGACCAAATTGAAAACTGAAGAAACCTATATTGACAGTTTTGGTGACAGTTTTTTGTTTCTAATAATGTGGGGGCAATTATGTTTAGGGCACCAAAATGGCCAACAGCAGCCCTGACTATCCTGATCACAAAAGCAAAGTTTGAAGGGAATAATAGCCATTTTCTATATTGTTTACATGTAAAAAGTAAGAAAGCAATAACACTCATTACCCAGGAACAAAAAAATCACATTGCACACTTAAATAATGATTGAAAAATAATAACTTTGGGCCAAACTGAAGCTTAGAACAAAAAACTAAAATAAACTATGAAAATGAAAAATATTGAAAATTATTTTCACTTTCAGTGTTCTAGACGTTATAAATATTAAAATTCTAAAACTTCAAAAATGTTTTTTTAAATTTTTAAATTAACATTTTTATGAATATAGTTCCGTCTTGTATATTGGTGTATGTCTTCTGATGTACATGTTACGGCTGTTTAGACCATTTTCAACATCTTAACTGTCATCAGAATTTGTTAAAAGCCATCATAATTTTAAAATGGACTGAAAAACAAGCTTGAAAGTAATCAATATTTGATTATCAATCAAATGTGTTTAAGTTTTGCTTTACTTCAACTTCAAAACATAGTTTGGGAGCCAAATCCTGAAATGTGTCATCCTGTAGTAAATCCATTTGTGGGTATCATTCCCAGGGTCCTAATCTACAGTGGTGCATAACCCGGTAATGTGGCCATATTTGTTGTTGCGGACAGTTTTCTATGTGAAATCACTATATGTGATCTAAGAGACTAAATATCATCAGAATAGCCCTAAAAATGTTTCCTTTGCATGGGTAATAAACCAGTGTAATGTTTTTGTTACATAGTTTGACTTTTTTTTACAGGCACTTTATCACAAAATTAAAGCAGTTTTCCCATCATTTTTCAATACTGAATACTTATTACATCTGTGATAACTTCAGTTCTAATCAAGATCTCAAGATACTTTAAAGTTCACAAATATTGCCATGCTCTTGGCCATTGAATGGTCGTCACTGTGTATATGATAAAAAATATTAGAATTATGGGCATTTGAATAGCTCTACTCACAATTTTGCTTATTTTGTGAAAAATACAAAAATATGATACAAAATTGCATATAAAATGAATTTAGCTGGATAATGGCAATACAATGTAGGTCTTTAATAGATAAGAATTGCATCAATCATGATTTTATCACGATGATTATGTGGACTCTTTCCTTGTTTTATGGCCAAAATAGTGTAGTATGATGCTTGCAATGTCATGTGTGCTCATGTGTTGTTGAACAATGTTAATTAGATATGAAGATATCTGAACTTCAAACAACTTGAGAAATTATATCAGTGCAAATTGGGAAGTATCTTACCTCCACCAGGATTTGAACCAACAAGGCACCAAGGTCCTGGGTTCTATTCCCAGTGGAGGTGAAATACTTCCTCATTTAAGCCAAGATAAATTGAATAATGAACAATCAGTATATCTTTTCCTTTTTCAGGTTGTGTGGAGGTGGTGCTTTTAGTTCGAAATAGTGCATGCTGCTTGCAGTGTTTGGGTGTGATGTTCCTGTAGCTTGTAGTTGATGTAGAAAAAGAAATCCAACCTAATGGATGATACAGATCTCTCATCATCGTCAGAAGATGAAAGTGACATTTTGAGCTTTTGCACCTGCTGATAAAAAGGGATGCTTTTCAACTAATTAAAACCCAGAGAATGTCCAAAAGTTCTGTGATGCAGCTAAAACCAGACAAGATGACATCTTTAGGAGATTGGAATGTCAACTTGACAGTCTCATGGGTAACACAGTGTGGCATCCGAACTGCTACAAAAGTTATACCAACAAGAGGCATCTGAGTTATGCAAGTAAAGAGAATGATAGGGATATTCCTGTTGCTGGTCCATCGGGGCTACTATCCAGTCGTTCACAGGTGTCCCTCTTTGATTGGACAAGGGTCTCTTCTGCAACAAGAAAGGCAGGTGCTGATATACAATGCATGCAATGTAATCCAGGAAGGTGCAAAGAAATTAAATGATCAGGAACTACTTTTGAAGGTAACTGACATTGGTCGTATAACTCAGGAAGCAAAATATCATGAACAAAGCTATTCCACATTTATGGTGAAGGCAAAAAGGGCGACTCTGAAACGGGTTCATCTAGGGAAGATGAAGAAGTTGGTGATGCATTCAGCAAACTGCTGCAAATGATAAATTGTAAAATAATTGAAAAGAAGCGTGTGTTAGACATGAATCATTTGCAGGAATTTCTTTGTCAGGAAGGGTTCCACTAGACTGAAAGCATGTCTAGAAAAACATTACAAAAATAATTTAGTGTTCCAGCAAATTGCCAGAAACAAATGTCAACTCATGTACAGTGTAGACATTTCACTGATGCAATAAAGGTTGCTTCATTGTTGAAAGCAGACATATCTTGCCATTTGGAAGGTACAACTATTGCAACCACAGAGGAGAGGAGAGGAGAATTTTGCTTTGTGCTGCAGAGCAGTGCAATGGTTTATCGGTCAGTTCTCTCAGTCCTTATGACATCACGCGAATAGAATTGTACTCTTTTTTGAGATATATCATTGAGGGAGTCAATGATTGCAGTCTGACTAATGACTTTGCAGAATGCAAAACAATACATTGACACATTTTGTCAGTAAGTCAGGACCTGCTTCACATGTATCAAATGGGCAATGTAAAACACCAAAACACATAGCTCTAGCCATAGCAATGAAACATATAACTGGTTCAAAGTTAACCAATGTGATGTTCAACAGAACCAGTCATTGCATTAGCTATGAAGACCTGGAACGTATTGACACAGCTATTGCCAAGGCCATTGCTCAACATTCTGAGGAATTTGATGTTGTTTTGCCATCAAATATCAAACCAGGGAATTTTGTACATGTAGCTGCAGACAATCTGGATATCAATGAAGAAACAATAGATGGTAAGAATACCACACATGCTACTTCTATAGTTTTATATCAAAGAAATCCAATTAGCAGTTTTGAAGATGTGAACTTGCCAAGAAGGCAAGACTCCACAAGAGAACGTGTCAGAGAAGTATTTTGAACTCTTGTCAGATGATTTTACGATGGTTGGTAAAAGACCTGTGCCTCA
The DNA here is from genome assembly GCA_006491835.1 of Architeuthis dux. Lineage (NCBI taxonomy): Eukaryota > Metazoa > Mollusca > Cephalopoda > Oegopsida > Architeuthidae > Architeuthis > Architeuthis dux. The sequence goes on along the minus strand of VCCN01001484.1, from coordinate 2,730,291 downwards.
ATTCTTTTCTGATATCAAACTTCATTGGTTTCATGTTAAATGCCCTTTGGCTGAAGAGGCTGTAGTACTTGATTTTGCATGGATATTATCTAGAAACGTGCCGATAAGGTTGTATGATGTTAACATAGAACCTCTTCTTGCTTCTCAAAGTATTCCCGGTTAGAGTGCCTTTATTTCCTCTGTAACAAGTCACTTCTCTGATCCAACAATGATAGGGTATTGTCCACATGAGAATGCCAACTCAATTGAGCACAACACTATTTACACTGCTGAAAAACGCCCAGACAATGATGGCCTTGAACCAGGAAACAACTGTTCTCACTGTTGATGCAGCAATTGACATGAAGGCCAAAGAGATGACTTCTTATGTATGGGTGGATTTCACATTGCACTGAACTTTATGTCAGTTCTTGGACATTTATATACTGATAGTGGCATAGAAGACCTACTGATCAAAGCTTGGATCTACAATAGCAGTACAGTAACCAAGATCATGAAAGGGAAATCGTACAATCAGGGCGTTAGAACTAGTAGTCCGGGGGCCAGCTGGGCCTACCGTGCCCCAACCCCATAATCCTACATTTAGGGTACCAAAATGTTCCTTAGGATGTCCTCTTTCAGAAAAAAGATGTTCCCAAGAAAAAAGTTGGGAAGTACTACCTCATTTGCAAAATGGCCACCAAGCACACACCAAAAAAACAGAATTCCATATCTCATCTCCCAGTTGACATATCTGAGTACTTTAAAAGGCTAAATCATGGTTTTCATACATGGTTGCAAGAACTGGATACATAATACATACCATATTTCCCGGCTGATAAGATGCTACAAATGGTAAGATGCACCCTATATTTAGCTAAAATATTTGAGGATTAAATTGCTGACCCTCATGAACACTAGTACTGTAAGCTAATTTTTTCCTACAACTTGACCTTCGAGTATCAAGACGCAAGGTGATTTTTCAGGGGAAAAAAATCAAAACATCTATCAGGAAATACGGTAATAAATCAATAGTCATGTTTTGATCACATCCGTTATAAACTGTTTTTTTTCCTTACAGATTTGAGAAAGACATCAGTTTTCTTTGATTCTCAGGCTCCAAATCAATCATCGATGAGCTATATGAAGTTTTTTATACGCACTTTAATCTCTTTGTTGTTTTCTAACCTCGTCTTGCGCAATCAAGAACAATTTTTAAGTAAGGGATTATTTTCGCCTATGTCCGTGTATTCAAGGGAAATAACTTTGTCTTAAATCTTTGGACCCCACTGTTGTATGTGTAGCAAATGATTAATTTGTATTAAAATTAATGGCAGCCAGGGTATATATTTCAAAAGTAAAAAAATATCAAACTTTACTATGCTTTTGTTAGTAAGGCCACAAGTGTTGAGCATTGAATTCTGGGGACTATCATTCGCTATGGGTGTCTGTCA
>VCCN01001484.1:2668763-2680166 GCA_006491835.1 Architeuthis dux | reverse complement strand
GCTCACACCGACGCCGGGCAAATATAGGCTCTCACTCATAATTATCATATATATATATATAAAATTTTCTTTATCACTTTGTTCTTTCCTTTCTCTGAAAAGGTGAGCTTGCAGGTGGCTATGTTAATGGGTAGGATTCTTGAATAAATATAACGTTTGGGACTAAATTCAAATATGCTAAATTGGTATAAGTTCATTCCTTCAATGAGTATTGTTCAAACCAACAAAAGTAAACAAATTATAGCAGACACTGGAGACGAATTGTCCTATTGATGAATTTACCTAATTCCAACTTCCAAATTAAACAGAGCTCTGTTTTGATCGATTTTGACCATTTTTAGTGTCTTTTTGAGCTTTTCTAAAGCCATTTTTGGCTCTTTTTTTTTTTTTAAATACAAAAATGCAGACCTTGGAAAACTTCCCAATCCTATAAAAACGGTGGGGAAATCAAATTCCTGGCTAACACCCTGCCTCGCACCCAAAAATCCATTCCTAAGCTCAAACCTGAAACACCAAGAGCAGTATTATTTACAGATAAGCTTTATATTTGGGGTATTTTACAAGTATGCAAAGAGACTCATGATATCCGATAAAGTTAAGATTGAAACTAATGACGCACGACACATATTTGCATCTTGTGCATGTTGCCTATTGCCTCCGATGCAAATGTTCGTTCATTCCACCGTTTTATTTAAGGCAATATAAATAGCTACAGCAACATGCTAAACTCAGTTTCTACCTTGCGGCACTGAGCAGAGGACGTTCTTATTTTGTTGCACTGTTTTTATGCTATCCAATGTAGCAGTGAATGTGTTAAGGAGTAGTCTTTACCAAATGACCTAGACACCCACCACACTATCATCAATAGGGGTGGGTGGGGGAGAGAAGAAGACAAATGAATTTAAGTGAAAGGAGAGAATTTAGGGAACTGGGTTATTGGGGATTATGAACATTCAGGTTTTAGATGGATTAATAAAGGTTTAGAAGGGTGAGATTAGAAATAGCCAAAAAGAGAAAAAAAAAAGTAAATAAAAAGATTTGGTGGCTCTTTTCTTTTTTAACTGGCCTCATATTTTGGATTTTAAAATAAAATTCAAACTTGACAGTTTTAACTGTTTTTTTCTCAAGTTTAGAAACCATACCGTACGTGTTGGTGTAGAAGATGGAATTTGATCCAGGGGTCATCTTATAAAGCAAGCATAAAATCAAAACCATAATATCATGTGGTTTAAAGTGTGACCAAGGATAATGGAGAACAGCTTAAAACACTACATTTTGAATGCAAATTCTGGGGTTCATCTTATACACCAACATCTACGGTATACAATAAAAAAGGATTCAAAACTTGCCAATATAAACTAATTTTCCACCTGACTTCATGGCTTAATTATCTCATATCTAAACACACCGATCTCTCCCAGTGTTTAATGATCAATTGATTTACCAACAGTTTATGCCCCATAAAAAATCAGTCCCTATGTTTTCTGACACTTGGAAAAGCCAAGTGAATTTTTATAATAATGAATTTTTAATAAAGTGATAAAGCAAATGAAATGGAAATGTTTATTCACACAAATATCAAACCTAAATGCAAATATCAAACCTAAATGCAAAAATAAAAGTGTCAATAATGGGATTTAAACTCACATCCATACCATATAAATTAGTGAATGCTACATTGTACCACCTTTACCACATTCAGCCTAATGCTCAAATCCAATGTTTTTTCATCTTCTACACACTAGGAGTCCGAAACAGTATAATGGTTAGGACATCTGGTAGAGAGTTGGTAAAACAGTTCCCTTCCTAGTAGTCTATTAGTAATGTTATTTTATTCAAATGTCTTTGAGGAAGGCATGAATCCAATCTTTCTTACAAACAACTGTCAGACAATATTATTGTCAGAGTAACAGAAGACAGTTCGGGATATGCTTAACAAGCCTTTCCCTAAAGCAAGCTGTTATCGTTCAGAAAAAAATACCAACTAGTGATATACTAATTACATAATTAAAACTAAGTAGCACAAAGCAGTTTTATTTTTTTAAAAGTTACTATTAAACTAGTAATTATTTAATCTCCATTTTTTTCATGGTTTGAATCCTTGTCATCTCTCACACACATCACATTTGGTGGTTTCCAAATGGTTCTATAAGAGTCTCTCATTAAACTGCTGCTGCATGTCTCAACAGAGAGAGAGAGAGACTTCAGCTCTCATTGTCCAAACTCTACAGTGCCTCTTCTTTTTATCTTGCTCTATATTGTCTTGAATGCACTATTGCAGATAGTGCATTCAAGACAATATAGAGCAGTTTGATTCTAAGTGTTTGTTGTTGTTTTGTTTTTAAAATACATTAGCTCCTGGGGAGAGACAAGCCTTTATATCTGATTGCCCATCAATGACTGACATACAATGTCATTTTTAATGATTATCATAATAGTGTAGCATGACTTTATCAGATGGCACTTTGATCATCTGATGATCCAACTGTTATTTTTCACTCTCCTCAGGAACATCCCACAATTATCCTACTGTGAAGCAGCCATTCTTAACCTTTTTGACCACAGCCCCCTTAAGAGCTCTTCTCTGGTTCCAGAGACATTTTCCAAACAGGGATACAACACTGACAGATGGACAAAAATTTGTTTATTATCATTTCAGTCTACAGCCCCCTCCAGATATACCAGGACCACTAAAGGGGCAATATGTCAAGAATGGCTGCTTGAAGACAAACAGATAGCCTAAGAATGATGTAGCCAGCATAGGGAAAAGATCCCACTGATATACCCAGTCGCAATTACATCACTACTGACAGGATGACTGCCATAAAGTGAGTTCCGTCCTCACTGGGTGCCCCACCATAATGACAGTGCTAGACTAAGTTACATGGCAACTGCCATACCATATTTCATGACTGTATACATATACCGTATTTCATGGCATATAAGACCCAGTTTGTTTTTCACAAAAGAAATGGCTTAAAAAGGTGAACATGACCATTATTGTCCAGCCTCATACTGGCCAAAACTGGAGGAGTTAGAAAACTGGGTGATAAATGATAGAATTCAAGGTTATACATTTTCCCCTTTATATTCCTTACTGTAAGGAGGGTGGGCTTATATACAATCAAATATGGTACATCACGGAAGCAACCAAGATGTCAGAAAATATTTTCTATTTCATAGCGTTTTAATATCACCAAATCTTTTTTTAAAAAGTTCTAAATAATTTACTAAAAATTAAATCATAATATATATGATAACCTATCAGACCAAACTTTCTGAGACTTGATTTATTGAAACCATTTTACTTATTTTTAATACTTTTAGTAAAACTTAATATTATGGTCTTTCATTAATTCCTACCTTTTTAATTTCCTTTTTTTAAAAATAATATTCCCATAATTTTTTGGACCAAATTTTCCATGATCAAATTTTCTGAGACCGAATTTTTCTAGCACCATTTTTTCATATGTTTATTTTAGATATGAGGCCAGGCAAAAGAATTTAATAGGAAAATCCTGTTAAGAGCAAGAAAATGAATAAAAAAATTATTTCTAAAGAACCAGAAAAGTGTGTCACGCATGCAAAAATTCCATCTCACCACTGTCGGCATTTGGATATAAATCGAATGGTGTTGAAGAACTTTCGCAATTTTTTCAATGTTGATTTCGATCTGCAATCAATTATATTTACAATGACCAATAATCAAAATTCTAAGAGAATTCTTGTAACAGTGGTTCCCGACCTGTGGTCCTTGTTCCACTAACAGATGCAGGAGAGAAGTTCCAATGTAAGAAGACCAGAAGGCGGAATTAATTTTTAAAAAGTTGCTATATTCAAAAGGAATCTTTAAAACTGATAACATTCTCAGACTTTCCAATATCACAAAACAATAAAATAAAAACTTGTTCAAGGTATGAACTGGTCACTCAAAAGGTCTAGGAATTGGTGTCAGGACAATTGCCCCCAAAGGAAAATCTCCCTCTGAGGACAATTTCCCCCAAGGACATTTGCCCCCAGAGACAATTTTGATTCTGTATATATTAATGCAAAGCAGTGTGATAATTCCTCATTTATTTTATACTTTCCGGAGGGGGCTGGGGGGAAAATGTTCTCATCTGAAATTGTCCTTTGGAGTCAGTTGTTGTAGAGTCCTAGGAATTATCTGGGATAAATTTATTTGATATTTGCTTTTGGAGTCTAAAAATGTTATTTTAAAAATTAGTTTTTTTGCAATATGATAACATTCAAATACTGACCAAGATAATGATAGCAATATGTTTCTAATATGATATTATTTTCAATATTATCTTCATCTTTGTTGGCTAAAGTTTCTGGTCAGCATCAACCTCTTGGGCCACACAGTGCCCATTGAAGTGTACCTGCTTCTACTGATAATTCCCTCTTATTTCTTTCACTACAGAGATTATCTCTTGAGCACAATACATATTGGTGTATATACAAGGTCTGTCTGCAAAGCATCCAGCCAATTTTGAATATCTTGAGAACCGGTTGCATGGCTTTGATGTAACTTGGCAACCAATTAGAGGGGACCTTACTGCGCATGTGTGAAAGGACACTCTTCCATGGGGTTACTCAGTCGGCAATGAGACGCCATTGAGTGAACTTGTGTATCATTCTTCACATCTTATGCAGGATCTTTTGGCAAAACATATCAATGTCTGCCCCTACAATCTAGATTTTGCTCCCTGCGACTTCTGGCTTTTCACTTTTGAAAAGGAGATTTCAGACTGTGGATGTGATTAAGGAGAATGTGACAAGGTAACTGATGGTGATCCAAAGAGGACTTTGAAAACTGTTTTGGAAAGTGGAAGGAATGCTTGAGTGAGTCCCAAGGAGAGTATTTTGATGGAGACTAAGGCAGCATTACCCTAGATAGGCTATTGTTTAGAATTAAAATCAAACTGGTCTGTCGCAAAGGAAAGATGTGTCTAAGGGCAAGATGAAGAGATTATAGTCAGTCTGAGCAATAAGTACCAATTTTTGTTGCCTGTTTAAGAAATGTAACAACTGACTAGTGAGAGACACACACAGATATCCTTACTAGAATGTAACCCAGATACAACTATCGAAGAATCCTAAAGGTAAGGCTGAAAACATTTTATTTTTTTTAAAGATTGTGCTAAAAATACCATCAGTGTCAATGTGGATAGCCTAACATCCACTTAAATGATTTCACTTCAAACAGGTCTCATTCTCTCCTTGCCGCCTGGGAACAACAAACCAGAAAGCCATTAAAGAGAATATAGTCATTTTTTATATTGCAGTGTTGAATTAAAAAGTTCAATGTTTTTAGGTGAGGTGCCATTAGCATTTACTACTTATACAGGTACACAATCTCTTATCCGTAAATTGAAAATCTCTCTGAAAAGCTAGCGTTTATCCCCAAACATGACCTGATGCGACCCATGCTCAACTAAGGTCTTGTTTACTTCCGTTGCACTCTAACAGGCCTTGTAAAGAACAGCAGAAATTATTATTTCGAAACAGACTTTGCTCAGCTAACGCCACACAGTTGTGTCTCAGTGCTCCTACTAGTCAGATGTGCCTCTTATACCAGCATTCTCATTTTTTTGTTTTCATGCTGCTCTAATAATTTACAAAATAATACCTAATCTCAGATTATACTTGTCTCAGGAAAGTTTTTGGCACAATGGCAGTTATATGGGTTATGTAGTGCCCTCCATTATTTTAATTTGACACCTACATAATAGATAAAACTGTCTGAAGCTTTTGTGAATGTGATGGCAAGACAGAAGAAATGAAAGGATTCCAATACATGGAAGGTTGGGAACCACTGGTTTATGATGAAAATACAGTTACATTGTAACTGATAAAATACCACACCTGTTCATCCATTCATTTATTCACACAAACACACCTGACTAGTGATGCCTGATGAATAATTAGAAAATGAACTATGCATAAAAATTAGAATGAATTTAATTGAAATTTTTCTAAATGCTCCAAAGGAATACATATTGACTTTCAGCTATCTACATGCTATTAAATACAAATTATACACAAGGAGTAGGTATGAACAAAATGGACGAAAATTTCAGCATTAAATAGAGACGTGAGAAATTTTAAAATCTAGCAAAAAACAGCATATTATTTAATTTTAATAAAAATTTGAGATACTTAGATTATTAATGGAAGAATATTTAAAAAAATAATTTCAAATTTCAGAGAAGAATAATCCTTTTCCATATGATTCCTACGACACCTTTTATTAATTTGATGATTTATTTATTTTATATAATCATGTTTTCATTGATTTCTACAGATATCACCCTCGAGATATTATGTTTACTTTTTTTAGAATAATATCCAGGAACTGCTGGAATGGAACTTTTACTTTGAGATTAAAGAAACAGGAAAATTAAAGTAAAGTAAAATACATTTTTTGTTTGGCAAATTTTTAGTTTTATTCAATTAATTATAATTCAGGCTTTTAATCTGTGAAAAAAAAATTTTCCACGCGACATTTTTTATAAAACCTATATAAAATAATTATAACAAGATGAATAATTAAATATAGCAAAATGATGAAAAAATATTTACTGGCTGTATTTTTCATATATTTTATTCTGTTTTTTTGTTTATGTTAACTGACTACTATTTCAAATTATGGGAGCTGCAGATGACAACATGCCTTATTTTACACAGCTCATTTTAATCTTGTTTATTTTTTCCACTCAAATATATGTGTACTGCATTGTCTACCATACATTTTTAAAATCAGCTGTTGCTTACACGCTTGAAATCTTTGTTCATATCTACAAGGAGAAATCTGTATTTGAGCTGAATCTGATGGAGTTGCCTCTGAATTGGTGCTGTACTGGACTAGGCACTCTACATTATGTACAAATTGGTATTTTTTGTCAAGTCTTAAAATCTATTATATAGATAGGAAGGGGATTAAGCAAAGTTTGTGTGTTCGCATATGCTAAATCAAACAGGTACTGTGTCTATGTGTTCATGTCTACATCACTACTGCTGATGTTTTAGTAGTAGGACAGAAAATAAATATAGGTATCTCTGATTTTGTATGAATAAAACTGATGTTTTTCTCATATTAAAGAAGAAATTTATATTTTAGTTAATTTTAAAACAATAAAGCAACATAATTATTAAAAAATAGAAAACATGAGAAGTTGTAGAAAATCAGCATCAAAATAAATTTTGTACAAAGTATGTGTTTTCTTGTTTACAATAAATATATTTATACTAAAATAACCCTGTCATTTTTTAAGGTATTATGCTTTTATATATATATATATACACATATACACACCTTTCAATTAAGATCAAATGCTTAAATATATTAAAATTGTTTCATGAATATTCCCTGCTGAAATTTCGGGGGGAAGGGGAGGTCTACTATGCCCATGTTTCCTTTGCTCTCATATATGGTAAGTCAGGACATACCTTCCACTGAGGTCAGTACGTGTGTACACTAGTAAAACCTACTCTATCAGAGTAGTATATTTTGTAAAACCCAACTTCCCAAATCGTTAGTCAATATATGCCTATTGTCATATCAGGTGGCAAGCAAATCTAATTTAGGCTTTTTGCTGCACCTGTTGGCAACGGTGCTTTCTTCCTTCCTATATGAGAAACAGCAACAAAAGTTGGTTCCAATAACAGACATCTGGAATAAAAATCCAGCAGACTCACCAAACTGTCTGCAATTGCCAACAAGATATTACATAACATAAAATAACAGCCCAGAGACACGGAAATGGAAAAAAATGGTGCATAACGATTGGCTGGAAAGCAATTGGTATAAATAGAGACATACTGAAAAGCAAATTGCTAATATGTTTAAAACGTGATGTATACAATCAATGCATAATACCATCTATGACATATGGGTGCGAAACCTGGAAACTTATAAACCAACTCAGAACCGCACAGAGGGCAATGGAAAGAGCAATCTTAGGAATAACTTTTAGCAATAGAAAAAGATCAACATGGATCTGAGAGAGGACCAGCTTGAAGGATATCGTACAAGTAATTATGCAACAAAAATGGAGATGGGCAGAGCACATAGCGAGAAAAAGGGACAACAGATGGAACAAAAGGCTAACGGATTGGTGCCTGTAAACGCAGTAGGAAAAGACCAGACAAGATGGAGAGATGAGATAAAAAAATGTTTGCCGGTAAGTCACACTCAATATAAAAAAAACAGATGTGACGTATCTAGTCCAATATGAGCATGAATTTTAGGAATTGATTCCACATTCAAGAACAGAGAACACCCAGCGAAGGCTGGAGGGTACACGGCCAAAACGTTGTGAATAAATATAGACGAGGAAAATAGTCCGACCATATCATACACAAGTAGCCATTTCTTTCTGACAGTCTAACAACCGTAAAATCTACAATGAGCACTAGTCAAATGGTATGGTTAGAATACTAATCTTATAAGCCACCGAGAGTCCCTCATTGAATGTTCAGTATTTTTCATTAGGTAAAAGCTTCCAACACGAACTAACCTTTGTCCTGATAGACTACCCCTAACCCTAAGTTATTATCTCAGATAAGATAATAAGAGAGTTGCAGAAATGTTTTTAACTCTTTTTTATTTAAATTTATTTAACAAACAAAAATCATTTTTTGGCAGTATGCTGCCAAAAAATGATTTGTTGGGGTTGATCAATTTCAAAAATTGTGGTGATCAATGATGAAGTTACTTCTCTTGCCTTTTGCAGGGCAGTGATCATTAAAAGTCTTAATTTTCAAAATGAGAGCATGAATGCTGCCAGACACAAACTAAGGGACCAATTTAGCATAAACATACACTACAAATTGAACCCCCCACTAAAAGCCTATTGGGGAGGGGGATTTAAAAAACAAAAAAGGAATTTTTTCTAGACATAAGTAAATTTTCAGCCCTAGCTCTATTGGTGCAACCTGTATGCGTGATACATACATAGCCAGGCAGACCAGCTTAAAAACTGAAGAAACCTATGTTGACAGTTTTGGTTGATGGTTTCTAATATTTAGTTTGATGGGGATTAACAAAAACGATTCAGATGTTCTATGAATGTGGCTTTGTACTTAGTCCAACAAATACCTAAAACCTATAGTGTTTTCATGCCTGATACTACACTTCAATCATGGTTTATTTACAATGTATATTTACCACAAGTGACAGAACTAATATTTCAGTTTTAAAAATATATTTCTACATTATAGTTATACAAACACCCATTTGACCGGCTCCCTCAAATTTCCTATAGGATTGGAGCAAGTCTTAAAAATTCTTTACAGGATTTTACAAGAATGAAAATGTAAAGTGTCTATAATAACTTAGCTTCCTGTATATCATGATACCATGGTTAGTTCTCAGCATATTTGTCATGTAGACTAAGGTTGACATATTCTGTTTATTCCCCAGACATATCCTCCATTTAGGTCTTGAAAGCTTTTAAATTCTTCAAAAGTGTGGAATTTCAACATCCCTCATTTTCTCCACGGAAAAAAAAACAACATGAAACTGTAATGATGAGAGGGAAAGAGGCTGAGAGAGTGGGAAGAACAAGAAGAACCCTTGGGAGAAGTCAACTTAGCAGTTTTAGGACTAACAAGTAGTGTCATGTACTGCTTTTTCTTGTTCATCAGTCATGTGCATTAATTTTTTTCAACTTGCTATTACAACTATACCATTTTTTTCTTATGGCTTTTTTTTTACACTGTAGCATTTGTTTTTCTCGCCCTGCATTTAAGGAATTTTAGCAATTTCAACCATAATCTAGACACTGTCACTATATTATTTATGAGGGTGACTGCCCGGTGACCTGGAACGGCCTCTTTTTTTAATGTTCATATATGGCAACCCTGAACTAAATAACTAACATAGTCCAAATTTGATCATTTTCAGTTAAAGAATAAGTAAGTTATTCAGTTATATGCAATTAATTAAAGGTTTAGGTTATTCATGTGTTCACACATTTATATGTATCTATCTATCTATCCATCTGGACTTTGCCCATCCCTAACCGTTCATAGTAGAAACTTGAAATTTTGTACACACACTCCCCTCAATGAGTAAGGAAAATTCCCCTCCAAAACAGGGTTTTAGTGGGGGGGGTTCAATTTTCAATGTAAGCTTATGCTAAATTGGTCACTAGTTTGTGCCTGCTTCTTTTTTGAAAATTCAGACATTTTTTAGACTAGCCCAACTTTTTAATTGATCACCCCCAACACAGCATATATAGGTGGCAGTGATTCATAATTTCCCTTGGAATGCTAGGTTTTTTTATTACTTTATTCCTCAAAATCCTTATGAGACTAGGGCAGTTGTGTTAAAAACCTTTTTACCAGAAATTAAAATTTAAAAAATCCAATGTTTCAAAATATCCATGCTAAAGACAAAATGCAAATATTAAACCACTTTCCTTATTAATTTAATTAACTAGTTTTTCCCTTCATTTTATTTTTGTTGCTTTTTATCGCAACACTGGAGGTTGTTTTTATATTCTATGACTGTAAAGAAAAAAAAACATGTATGGGGGGGAAAAAACACAAACTGATAAGGGTTGTGAATTTAAATCTCGTTGGAAGTTAATTCTTTATTTCCAATCCATGCTGCTTATTTAATGATAGTAGAATGTAAAAACAACCCAAGCATTGTGATAAAAAGCAACAAAAATAAGATGGAAAAAATAAAACTAGTCAAAAATTAATGATAATGGTTCAGTTAAGAAATTCAGACATCTTAAGACTACTTTACTATGTTGACGACACCAAGGTGTAAACAAGCAACAAAAATAAGAAAGTCAGACATCTTAAGACTACTTTACTATGTGTAAACAAGGAACAAACTACTATTACAAGGTGTAAACAAGGAACAAACTACTATTACAAGGTGTAAACAAGGAACAAAAATAAGATTAAAGAAGAACTAGTAAAAATTAATAATAATGAAACCATTTTCATTGCAAAAATCACAGGGGAGGAGGATAATTTAAAAAAATATTTTTATGGTAACTGAAAATCCCAGAGACTTATATAAAAGGGTAATTTCGAAATACGATACAATCCGAGATATGATCTTTCTTTACCTCATCCCCAAGAGAAATAAATAAAGAAACAGAAAGCTATTTTTAGACCTGAGGAAATTCTTCTTCCCAGAGCAGAAAGTATGATGAAATATAAATAGACTTCAGGCTTCTCTCTGAATGAAAACATTAAAATGATAGTCTGCAACAGTTGGGAGCAGGATTGCCAAATTGTCCGACTTCGGACATTCTGTCCGTTTTTCACCCCGTATGTCCGAATAAAAATTTTAAGACTTGGACATCCAAAATTGTCTGACTGAAGGCCCCACTTGGCATTGCCAACTTTGATATTTTATATCTAAATTTAGATATT
>VCCN01001484.1:2643832-2661310 GCA_006491835.1 Architeuthis dux | reverse complement strand
ACTGTGGCTCAAAGAATATTTCAAATGCATATCTACTGTGGCACAAAGAAATCAATACCAGCAGGACCAATGGAAATTCTATTATTCTAATATAACAATTTGAAAATAAGGTAGAAAGTAATTTGCATATTTTAACAAGTAAGATGTCATCTAATTAGTTTTCAATAGTGGTTTAGCCATAAAAAAAAAATGAAAGAAAAATGGCCCGTTCATTAGTTGGTGTGAGTTGTAAGCTGCATGGACATTATGAATAATCAGATTATTTTTGAGCCAAAATTCTTGTAAATTGTAAGGAATAAATACTTACTTAAAAATCTATGATATCCAGGAAGTAGGACTAACTTTATTCCTCACTTAACTGTGGATTGGAAATAAATAACAAGCCCCTGGCGAGACTCAAACACACATCACTTATCCCGCCTAACCTTTATTTTTCCTGAGTACTTGATATGCCGCCATCTTTGTTTACATACACTATTAGTATGAGTAGTAGTATTATTTGAATTTTTTAAATGAAGCATTGTCAATTTTTGTCAAACTCCAGTCCAAGTTTATCCCCCCCCCCCCTTACGGGGGTCGTAAGAAGAACAAGAACTAATCCTCACCTAATTCAGGGGAGTAAAACTATTCACTGTTTGTCTATCACGTCCAGTTAAACCAAACTGATATGTAATATTAACATTTCCCTACCATGATTTAAAATCACAACCAAGTGATTGGTGGGCAGCTCTTATCAACTGAGCCAAACTGACGTATCTTATATATTTACAAATCTATTCATTATATATACAATAGAAAAGTTAAAGTAATCATTTTCAGGCGGAATAGGCGGAGTAGAGTTTGAACCAGCCTAGCTTGTTGACTATTATTTCTTTCATCTTAATTTCAGTTGCTTTTTAGTACAACTCCCAGATCGGCATTCTATGATTGTTAGTAAATAAGTTTAGCAACTTGCTTTTTAGTACAGTCAGGTTGATTTTTTTTAAACTTAAAAAAACAAAAACAAAGCTACAGTGAAAATCAATAACTGATTTTATATTTTATTTCTATGATCCTGAAAATAAATGTATAACTAGCATTCCAAGGGAAATTATGAATAACCACCACCACCACCCATATATGCTATGTTGGGGGTGATCAATGAATAAGTTACTTCTCTCGCCTTTTGTTGGGCTGTGATCACTAAAAAAAAGGTCTGAATTTTCAACAAAAAAACAAGCAGGCACAAACTTGTGACCACTTTAGCATAAACTTACATTGCATATTGAACCCCTCTCTAAAAACATATTTAGGGGGAGAATTTTCAAAAAACAAAAACATTTTCCCTATTCATTGAGGGGAGTGTGTGTGTGTGTGTACAAAATTTCAAGTTTCTACTGTGAACGGTTAGGGCTGAGCAAAGTCCAGATACATAGATAAATGTCATGAATTACTTAAACCCAGCAATAAACCAGTGTTGTGAGTAGCAGCGATTAATAAATTAAATAAAAATGTGTGGTGTGGCTATTAAATAATGAGACTGGGCTTACGTAAGTCGAAGTCGAACCATAGCACACATACACAAACCATGTAGTGGTATACATTGACCAATGGGAAAGTATAAACAACCCCTGCAAGATTCAATCCTCTAGATGTCTTCAGTTCACCGTTACATATCGCTTGAAGTAGACATGTTTTTCTGCTGTGTTGTAAGAATGGTCAGAAGTTTCGATGAAATTGTACAAAACGACTCCCAAATCTTTTTGTTTGCCTGTCATGTGCGCATGTGTTTGAGTGGCACAAGAGATTTTGTGAAGGTCAAGAGGATGTCGAAGATGATGAACGTTGTTGACCCTCAAGCATGTCAAGAATGTTAAAAACAAACAAATCGTTCAAAATGATCAATGACTTAGTATCAGAATGATTGTAGAAATGGTCTCCATCGATAAAGAAACACTGCACTGTAGTTAGACTTACAGCCTTGTTATTTAATAGCCACACCTAATGTACAAATGATTTAGTTATGGGGTGGAACGAATAAATAAACATGAGACTTAAATAAAGTGGGCTATTAAATTACTACCCACCAGATGCTTAATATTTTTTTAACACCTCTTTTGTTCCTCTCATGTAGATTGAAAACAAAAACTCGGGAATAAAACATTTTTGTCAAACCCTAGCATTACTCAGCAGTTTTGTAGTATCATAGTTACCAGCAAAGTGTGACACCTCGGCCGCTTTCTATAGAATGCCTAGCATTTTTGGGGCAAAGTATGAAATAAGCTTATTTCATTCTGACCTTAGATACTTTGCCTAGGGATTTTAATAGAATGTCTAGATACTCTTTATAATGCCTAGCATTTTTTAAGCAAAGTATAATATAATAGTCAACAGGGGTTGGACACTTTATTAACAAATTGACATCTGTGAAACCTAAACTAATTAAAAATATAATAGACAAAGATGATAAAATATTATTAGTGAACTGGTATCTGAAACATGAACTAAATAAAAATATTCTGACGAACATTGCATTATTTTAGTCTTCTATTTATTGCAGCAGTCTGAATTTGAATGACATTTTGAGTTGCATTCAAATAGTTCTTTGGACAATTGAACTCCTTGTTATTTGTGTTGTTAACACAACATTTCAGCCTATCCATTCTTTGGCCTTCTTTTTACCCCATCACATTCAGATATTACACCTGAAGAAGGCCAAAGAATGGATCGGCTGAAACACAAACAACAAGAAGGAGTTCAATCATCTGAAGAACTATTCTATACCAAGATGTAAATTCTTCTGATCCGAGCTTAATCTTCCTTCTCAAATGTGCTAACTTTTAACATCCACATATATAGAACATCCGCTCAGATAGTGTAATGGTTAGCACGTCTGCACACACACAGAAGGTCCTGGGTTCGATTCCCGGTATGAGCAAAGAGTGTGAAAAACTCTTCATTAGTACAAATTTCCCTGTGCACTCAGCAGCTAATTGAGTACACTCTAAGAGGTGTGATTAGGGTGGAGGTATCCATTTGGTGGACCTGCATCATGCCGAAAGGGTGGTCATAAAAACTTGTAAGAATAAAGTCCTGGTCTCTGATGCATGCAAAGGAAAAAAATATTACCCCAGATACTACGCTCTGAACCCAGGCAGAATTGAACAATGATTTGAATTCCATGAGATACCGCTTGGGTTTGTTATAATTATTTTCCACAAAAAAAAAAAAACAACAATAAAAACCTAACTAGTTCCAATGTGAAGGTTGTGTTGAGAGCAGTCATTAGATGCATTTTCAGCAAAGTGCCTGAACATCAGTAGGACAGAATTATCATTTTATTTGTACAAGATGGCTAACAGCCGGCCATAAAGGCGTGGGCATTGGTGGGCAAAACACAAAACAAAAGCACACAAAGAATTAATGTCTAATTACTTAAATGCTTTTTTAACTAGACCTATTCCTGACAAAAAGAAAGAAAGAAATTGCTAGGGGGAGGGATAAGAGGGGTGGCAATTACAACCAACCAGATACATTGTTGTTACACCGTTACCGCCATAAAGGTAGAGTAGGCGAAACGGGTAATCTAAAAAAAAAAAACAGATTTAAAAATGTGCACAGGTCTACCAACACACAGGTGTCAACCAAAAACACCCACCAACTCTGATACCAGTAAAAAAAAAAAAAAAAAATTAAATATATCTATACATATAAAAGCCAAATATGCAAATGAGTATGTTCGTTTGTTTGTATGTCGTTTGTTTGTATGTTGTATGTTTGGTTGTCTGTAGTGTCTGCTAGTTGAGATCCTACAACTCATAATCGATTGGACCAAATAAACGAATAATAGCATTAACAGGTGGAAAAATGAGACATGTTGCTCCCATATCAAAGAAGTACTCAGACCAAATTCAACAACCAAACTTCATTTGATATAGCTGACAAAGTGAAGAAAAAAAAATGGGAGGGGAAAGCCAATTTCTGGCCAAAAACTCGCAAAAATGGCCAAATGCAAATGCTCTCCACACACAAAAAAAAAGAAGGGCAGTCAACATGGCTCAAAATTTAAATATGGGCAAACCAAAAAGTTCATGGCCAAATGCTTTTTAAAAAGGCCAGATTTGTCAAATTTGGCCATCAACTTTATTTTGTAAGGAAATAAGTTATATTTTTATAAAATAAGTTTCTTTCTATGAGTTTTTTTTTTAATGCTGCACAATGTCAGTTGAGACTTTTAAAAAACTTTAAATTAGGATAATTAATAAGAAAAAAAGACCTAATAAAATCACTTTTGGCTCATTGCTATCCATACAAAAAAAACTCATTTTTTATGGATATAGACTAGTAATACATACATATATTATATACAACTCTGATATCACTTCTATATCTCTTCCCCTCCCCTATAACCTCTTCATGGTTATTATGGTGATAAGATTTCAGCAGTTAACATACCAAACTATTTTGTTAAGGATTGTATTGTGGCTGGTTCTAGTAAAAGGGTTGGTTCTCTTACCTATACCCTCATAAATTGATTGATTGATTGATTGTTTTGTTTAACGGCACATCGACCCTGGGTCAGTAGGACGGGAGGGGAAGCCATGTTCCGTGACTAGAGAGTTGAGGGGAGAGAATCCCAAATCCCTGTCACTGAGACAAATGCCACGTGGACCGGGATAAAGGAGGGGGGAGGGATCCCAAAAGCTTCTCAGGACGAATCCTGAGCATGCTAATGGTGGTCGCCTCCCGACCAGCTGGCCAAGATATCCTGTGCAACTTCTCCCAGGAAGATACCCGAGCATGCCACAAGGACCTCCGAAAGGCTGTGGTTCTCTGAACTTTGAGGCCATGGTGGTTTTGAAGAACAGATACTACACTTTGATCTTAGCCAAAAGGCTGCAAAGCAATCCATACCCTGTTAAAGAAAAAAGATTAGACAATGCCCGCTGTAAATACTTGGGTAAACCCTTATATTTCCAATAGGTCTGGATAAGTGAATGGTTCAGCTCTTATACTGTTAACCTACTAACTGCTGCAGGAGCATCTTAGTTGCTGTGTTCGAAATGCGGGGGTAACTTTGATTATACAAGGTGGCACAAAATAAGCTGAAATTGTTTTCTCTGTAAACTGGACCCTTCAAATTAACATTAGAAACATGGAAACAAGCAGAAAGGTTGTCCATCGGTGGGTCCATTGTGTGACTGAAGAATATTTCCGTCATTTGCAGTTGAGCCATAAAACCACAATGACTGAAATTTCAGTCATTTGCAGTTAACCCTTTATGGGGGAAAGCGACTGTTTATGATCACCTGAGCCACATGCAAATATTGTAGGAACAAAGACAACATAATCCGCACCAATGTGGTCTGCAAGCTTTGCAAAGTACACTTGTGCTTGAACAAAGACACAAACTGTTTGGAGGCATTAAATCAACCTGTTTTTGGCCCGCACGATAACATTTTTAAATCAACCAATATTTTTGTATCTATTCATTATATTGAATGTTATTCTTTAATTCTATGTTTTATTTAACATTCTACTTTAATTTTTTTATATTTTCCATTTTGGGGCGAGGCACCATACATGATCACATCATCAGAGGGGGTTTTGCCCCTATAAACAAAAGAATTTCAGAAAACTTGCAACTGAAAATATTTTGTAATTAGGCCTAGTTAAACATACAAAAACGTTTTGATATCTGAAATATTTTTAGGGGTGCACTATAAAGAGTTAATGGGTTAAGCAAAAATTATTCCTAATAGAAATTTTTTTTAATATTCATTGCAATACCCAAATCTCATTGGAAGCTTTCCAATCTATTCTGCTTAACAGTGGTCACAAAAATGAAAACATAAAAACAACCAGGGCATTGTGGTAAAAAGCACAGAATAAAATGATAGAAAGACAAGTAAAACTAGCATTCCAAGGGAAATTATGAATCACCGCCACTCATATATGCTGTGTTGGGGGTGAACAATTAAAAAGTTGGAAAAAGGGGTGATCAATGAATAAGCTACTTCTCTCGCCTTTTGTTGGGCTGTGATCACTAAAAAAGGTCTGAATTTTCAAAAAACAAACAGGCACAAACAAGTGACCATTTTAGTATAAACTTATATTGCATATTGAACCCTCCTCTAAAAACCTATTTAGGGGGGGTAATTTTCAAAAATAAAAAACAAACATTTTCCCTACTTATTGAGGGGAGTGTGTGTGCAAAATTTCAAGTTTCTACTATGAACGGTTAGGGCTGGCGAAGTCCGGATACATAGATATATATAAATGTCCGAACATATGAATAACCTAAACCCAGCATAAACCAGTGTTGTGGGTAGCAGTGATTAAAAAAATATAATCATTCTTGTTGTCTAAATTCTAATATAGATATTTACTAAGCTTACAGGGTCACAAATGTGTAGCACCCAGTGAAGATTAAACCTACCACAGTAGTAAGGGTCTGTGAGAATAGCTTACTAACCACTACACCAATGATTCTGAACATGGGGCACATGCCCCACAAGGGGCAATTTAGAATTTGGATGTGAAGAGCTAAAAGCATTCCATGGCTCAAAATAAATTTAATATAGATTCCATTGGGTACTTAATGTTTAACTCATTAACTTCATGAGGTAAAAGTGATAAGGTAATTTGCGTTGTTACTAAATTTAACACAAAGAAATTATTAAAATTTTAGTTCATATATCAGTATTCTTCCTTTTTTTTTACAAAGAATTTGTAACATGATTTATAATTAATTAAGTAAAAGCGTCATCAAATTGTTTCAGCTGTCAAAGTGGGTCATGGAGCAAAAAGGTTAAGAACCACTGCAACAAGAGCATCCAAAGGGTTGGGAGATGTTTCTGGTTGTGAGGTAAACAAACGTGACATGAACAATTTGGGGAGAAAAAGGAAGAGGGGAGTAGTTTGAAACAGAGAATGGTCAACCAACCATGAAGTGAAAAACTCTAAAAATAGGGAGTGCCCATTGCTTTATGATTAACAGTTGCCAAACAAGGATTGCTAACTTCAGAGAGTGGAGTGGTGGGTTGTCTCTCTAACCATTTTCAGAGCAGCATTGCACCACTCTCCAATTACTACGTTGCACATGGTAAAATGGTTTATGCCAACTAATTAAAACCGTATTTTTATTAAATTTGACTGTCGTCCTAATTTTAGTTGTTTTTATACAACTTATTATTTCGGGCCTCTGTTTCTATAATGAATAAGCGATCGGAAATAAATAGTAAGCCTTCGGTGAGAATCGAACTCAAACCCTCATTGCCAGAGTGAGACTAGTTTATGCCTAGCTGCTCTTACCAATCAGCCATGAAGACTTCATGGATTAACAGAAGCTGATTTACATTTATAAACTCACTCCATACAACAGACTCTCTGTGCCATATTTATGTTGTTTTACATATGGCCCAAATTAATAAGTTGTATAAAAACAAGTAAAATTAAGATGAAGGTAAAAACTAGTCAAATTTAATAAAAATAAAGTGTTACAATATTTCATCCAATAATAATAAAGATTAGAAATTAGAACCATTTTTTAAATTTTTTTTTACAAATAATCACTTTCTAAAGAACTACAAGAATTATGATCTTCAACTAGCTGGACCCGTGGAAATTCCACGGGTGTTGACAACTAAGATATCATCTGTTAATCTTTCCTTTTTGAGTTGTCACCCTTGTACCAGAAGTACATATTGGTATATAGTTAACAAGAGAGACGGAGACAGGAGTCACTTGTCGGAGTAGATGCTCTGGGAGTTTATCTTGTGGATTGTGGAATAACAAGTACGCAAGTGGTAAATGTGAAGAAGTTAATTTGGATATACAGCGAAATTACTCACAGGAAGTGAGTCAAAATTGTTCAACTTATTAAAATTAACTTCATCCTTACTTACTCTTGCATATACATTTCTTCAATTAAAGTATATAATTTTGTTAAAGTAATTTATTACCTATGGAATGTATCTATATCAATTACCTATGGAATGTATCTGTATTAACTATAATAACATATAAAGGCAAATGAAACTAATATCTGTTATTATTATTGATTACTTTTGCTATCTGTCTATATTTCTGTGGTCTACTACTACAATGTCATTTTTAGGCTTCAGACTTGTGAGAAAGGAGTAATAAATGAATCATATAGTAAGGATTGAGTCCCTTTTGCTCTCATTCAAGCATAAACACTCTTCCATTTCTGCCTTTGTTCATTACATGGCAGAAGAAGGGAGGGGGAAGAGAAATTTAAATTTTATTGCTGTAAGATACTATGCTTTAGTTTCTGTGGATAGCAATTGACTCCTCGCCTTCTTTACCCACTTTATAATTGGTGAAACATCAGAAGGACGAAGTAGTAATAAAACAGCAGTCTGATCCACCTTTACAGACAGCTGTGGTCCAGTTGGTATTTACATTTGTGGTCGGACAGATTTCATAGTCTACTCTTTACATTTTAAGTATTATTTATAACTAGTGAATGCCCATTGCTTTGCTAATGGTATACCTAAAGCTGTATTCGGTGTCCATATGTTTACACAGTAATTTGAAAGGTTAATATACGGTACTGTTAACTAAAATTCTAGGTTTCATTTTGGCACATCAGCAACAGTAGCTGCAGTAGTAGTAGTTGTAGTTATAGTATCAGCAGTCAACAAATGAACACATGTATACACACACAGAGCAGAACAGCTATGTTATGTTTGTGTATTCGCATTACCACCTTCCGCTCTTTCACTTTGTTATATCACAGACAGACTGACAACTCGCAAATTATAATAATGATTGTAAATAAATGTAACTGGATCTGCATTTTAAATTTGCCTAAATATATTTCTTTATCCAGAAATTGTCCTCACCATAATGGAGGCACATGTTAGTACAATACTGGAATACTTTTATGTTTTAATTTTTACACCCCTCTCAACTCCTATGTTCCATTTAATTATCTATGTAATCTACATGGTCATCCAAGTGTTCATACTTACATTCTAGCTTATTTAAAAACCCATGACATAAGCTGATAACTATCTCATTGTAATAATTACTTTGTAATTTTAGGAGCAGTAGTCAATGTGAGTGTTCTATAGTGTGTTTTTATCTATTGATACTTCAAATTAGACTGGGTCATCACATTTGCTATACCAGCAAGGTTAATCCACATTGCCCAATTCAAACTGGTTTTCAGGATTATTATTAGCCCATCACGCTCAAGAAGTCAGCAAAACAGAAAAAAAACATCAATTATCATGAATTTTTTTACTGATATTTCTCATCCCGAAAAGCCAGAAGTCGTAGTGAGCCAAATCTGGACTGTATGGGGGACTGACGGATCTGGGTGATACAATGCTCTGCCAAAAAAACCTGCACATGACATGAAGAATCTACTCACTTTGTCATTGCAAATGCGATGGTCACACAGTACACAAGCTCACTCAATGGCGTCTCACTGATGACTGAGTAACCCCATGGGAGAGTGTTCACGCATGTGCACTAAGGTGCCCTCTAATTGGTTGCCAAGGTGCAACTAGTTCAAGATATTCAAAATGGCTGGATACTTTTTGGACAGACAAAAAAAAAGCCTATCATGTATTTTAATTTTTTGTATAGATATTTAATTATTCAGTATTTTAGCTTATACAACGAGTCATGAATATAATCCCATTACTGTAAAGCTCATCTGCCCGGATAGTGTAATGTGTAGCACGTCTGCCTTACACACAGAAGGTCCTGGGTTCAATTCCCAGTATGAGTAAAGAGTGTAGAAAACTATTCATTAGGACAAATTTCCCTGTGCCCTCAGCAGCTAACTGAGTACACTCTAAGCTGTATGATTAGGGTAGAGGTATCCCTTCTGTGGACTTGCATCCTGCCAAGGGCATCGTCATAAAAACTTGTCCTCATCTCGACCAGACTTGAAACTTGCAAGGATCACTAGAGCTGACACATGCAACGGAAACAAGGATTTCGTCACTGGCCACCATACTCCATTGGGAGTTGTCTCTTTCTTTTTTACTGTAAAGCTCATTTATAATGGGGTATATCAGTGGTTTGCAGTCAAGAGATTGAAGATTACATTCCAACAGTTATGTTAAGACTGTTTGTTATTACAAGAGAGTATAGGTAAAGTCAGTTGTTCACTTGCAACCAGTTACAGTAGGACAAAAAAAGAAATTAAAAGTGGTCAGACTATGAAAAATTACAACCGAAAAGGTTAGAGAGGAGTCACTAATTGTTTGTTTTTTTAAGGCAAAGGAAAAAAAAACAGGCCAAGTGATGAATATTGTCAGAAATTCCAAGCTTTGTTTAGACAATTGAATTCCTTCTGTGTATAGTTGTGTATCTCGCATTACTGGAATGAACTGATCTGGTTGGTATCTTATGTCAGAAAAAAAAATGAAGAAAACAAGAATCTGAAGAAAGCTGTAGAATGGATAAGCCAAAACAATGGTAACAACAAAAGCAACACAAAGGAGTTCAATTCTCGGAACAACACTAGGAATGTTAATGACTCTTCACAAGACTATATATTATCATATCCTGCCTACCATCCTGTAGATTAGAGAGTGGAAAATACAATAAAAGTGTAACATGTCAAAAGAGTTATCTTATGACAATAGAAGAAGTCTGTGTGTATGTATTGCGTTTTACTCAACAACTATCTATTGTACAAAGTTGGCATTTGCCAGATATATTAGTCAGCACACACGGCAGTGCAGTGTCGAGTTTGAAGTTTTTTTAAATTTTTTTTTTTATCAGTGACTCGAGAAATCTAATAAAATAAAAATAAATTTAAAAAAATTAAAATCTTTCTTCATAGTTTCTATAAATTATCTTCTTTGACTTCCGCTCTTTAGAATTATCTAAATTTAGATATAAAATATCTAAATTTAGATATAAAATATCTAAATTGGTAACACTGAAGACAAATAACCGAAATACTTCAAAGCCATAGTTTCGTACAGCAGAGGGAAAATTCTTTTAAATGACAATTATGGCAGGCTTCTACACACACCATAAAGTCTGGCCCCTTCCAAACAGGCACCTTTGGAACAGGCACTGCCCTAGTTTTTCTAATCTTGACTATGCCAAGATATTGACATTTACTAAGCTTAGCATGGTACAAGGCACAAGGCAGAGGGAAATAGTGTGAAATACATAACTACCTCAGCCATAAGGCAGGTCATAGAAAATGGCATAGGATGATGTTCAATTAAATGTTATACAAGGTGCTACCCTAAAGTTCTGGAAATTTGTCTATCAATAAAAAAAAAAAGGGGACATGGAAAAGTAGTTGTTAGGGTATTGCTCACAAAGAGTAGTGGCAAATGTCTGTACTACATTCGGTTTGAGCATCTGATTAAAGTTCCCAGTACTTATGGGTAGCATCTCGGATACAAATATTTATTACCAGAGAGAAAAATGTACAAATTTTTATCAACTGATAAAGAATACATTCAAGATTTAGAACTTGGAATGTGTGTGTGGGTGGGTGGGTGGATACTGAAGAAAGAGTGTTCAATTTCTGTTATCACTAAATAATGACAATGGGTTAAGGAGCCGGTTCAGTAAAAGAATTAACATCTGTAGTAGCAAAAGTAAATGAAGAATAATCAGGGTCAGAACTGCACTTTGATGTGCCAGTGCTAAATCAATGCTCTTTTTACAGAGTCACAATAACTTTGATGACCTCCAATAAAGTATTAGGTTGTTACATATGGAGGCATCTACCGTAGGACAGGCGAACTAACCAAAACATGGTTTTGAGTAAATGAGTTCCAAAGTTTGGCAACTTTAAAAACCGACCACATTTTCTTATTGATTTTCATAAAAATGTTTATGATTCCTCAATCTATTGTGTAGAATATGACTATAATATTGTTTTTACATGATATTACAGAAAGATTATCAAAAATTGTGCATTAGCAACCACATATTCCTAAAATGGCAGGGTTTTGCATGTGGCGAAAAATGCCATTGTAAACAATGGCAAAACAGTATGAGACAAACTGATTATACCACCAGATAGAACAGGGATGGCTGAATACTTTACCATTGAAAATGCATTCTCGGTACAGTGGCGAGTTCGCCTCTCCTACGGTAGATGCCTAATATGAAATATCATTTTTTGAATAGTAAGATGAAGGACAACAAAAAAACAGTAAATATCTAATCAAAATATGACCCATTTGAAGCAATGACTCTTTTCTAACAATCCTCTAATAATAATATGCTATCTCTATGAAACTCTTTAGTTTACTGATAACAAATTCAGTAAAAGCATGAATAACGATTTCCCTATTATTGAACTTTTATTACAGATATGAAGTTCAAAATACTTGAAAAGATGATAATCTTGGAGAAATTTCAAATGAATATAGAGAATGCTGCAAAACTTCATATCTCAATTCTCTAAGTTTAGACACAGTTAGCTGAGAGGTGTGAAGTCAGGCACTATCGAGAAGCATTTCAATCAGCTCATGTGGGACCCATTATTCCAACATTTTAACCTTTTCTATTGTCTTGAGATGCTCGTTGTTGAAGTCCTAAAGTTTCCAGAAAGTGCTCAAACCGTTGTTTGTTGGTCATTGGCCACTGACAATAATTCTTCATCATTAAGAACATGTTTGGGACTCCCTCAAAGTTTATTATCCAGTAGTATCCATTTTTCCAGACCTAAACCTATTAACCAATGCTGAACAGTTTGCTCTGTAGTAGTGTTCACTCCACTTATCAACAGCTTTATGTCCTAATTTGACATTGTACTTGAAAATTAGTCTAACTACTTGGGTAGACACCATCACTGTTAAAGGTTCAAAAACCTCCAATAATAACGAATTACAAGATAACTATTTACATTGAATGTGCAAAAATGCAATTACATTTAGTAAATCTTCCACTTTTAGCATTATTCCCGATAATGAAAGAAAAAGGAAAAAAGAAACAAATTTCATATGTAACAACCTAATATTTTCTGCCTCATTGCCTAACTTGGCAGCACCCATCTCCTTGTCAAGAAGAGATATATGAAAGTCAAATCCAAAGTCTTACATCATAATTGAAAGCAAGAAACAAGAAAAAGAAAGATATAAAAGGGAGAGCGAGTAGGTTGGAGAGATAAACGTAGCTACGGATGTGTGTCATCTGTGATTATAATCTTTCAGGTTCATTATTCCCATAGATTATCCCTAATCCAGCACTCAATGGCAGGTAAATGACAACAATAATACCTCAGTGGATTTCCACACAGAGCAATTAAAAGGATTAATTATGTGATTGTGGGGATAAGAAGTTCGCATGTATCACCACTGCTATGACTGCTGCATGACTGAAGGGCAATGTCAAATTATATGTCGACTTCATGAAGGTTTCAAGTTCTGGCCTTGGACAACCACAGCTTAAATATAAACTAGAAAGCACTCAGAGAGCGCATACCTTTGCCAACGCATAGTCAGGGTAAGTAATTGAGCATGGTTCCACCCCAAAGTTTAATCACTTCTCCCTTAGCCCACCTTTCCACAAAATTACAATGAACTTTTGTAGATATTGTGTGAACAAACTTGAACTTTTGGCGATATTATGTAGTGTGGTCATATAACTAGGACGCAGAGTATGTAATTGCACATGGATCCGCTCAAAAATGTACTCACTTCTTCTATAGCCTATTGCCCACCCTTCCACAAGATTTCAATGGGAACTTTTGGAGATATGAGGACAGACATGAGCATATACATAAATGTATAAAAAATAAAAGGGAAAATATCTCAAGCAAAAATATATTCCTGGACCCGCCCCAAAATTTAATCACTTCTTCCTTACCCAATTTCCACCCTTCCACAAAATGCCATTGAAATTCATAGAGTACTTTTGGCGATATCGTATGGACAGACTGAAAGATGGGAAGACGCAACCAAATACATATACCTCTCCGACTTAGTTGACAGAGGTAAATAAATTGAAACATCTGTGTCAAAAATCTTGAAACTTTTAATATGGAAAGTCAGACCCTTCACTAAAGGTCTTCTCTTGTTTATATTGTTTTCATAAATGTATTGTGCTAGTTTAAGGCTGTTTAACTAACTAGTTTGGCAACTCTTCCAAATAATGTTAGCCTCTTCAATCTCCTTGATTGATTCGGAACAAAATTTTAACAGGATAGAAAAACAATAATCGGTTTAATTTATTTAACAATAAATTTAATTTAAAAAATCTTTCCTGAAATATAGCATTTAGAACCACAAAACATGCCTAAATGATGCCTTGTTGAGCTGATTGCATTAAAATTTGGTTCTTACATAAAATTCCTGTTTTTAACTGTTAAAACCAAGCCATACAAGCAAAATGTCTGTTTGTTCAAATACTTATGACAGGTTCTGTACATAAATAGAAACATCTATGTCAAAACTTTAGAAACTTTTAATATAGAAAAACAGACCCTTCACTAAAAATGTTCTCTTTTTAATTGGAACAGTTTTGAGGTTTTCTTACTGTAGATTTAAGGTGCACATCAAAAGCAGCACAAAGAGGGGTTTGGAAAACACTGACACAGTTCGGTGCGAACAATCAGTGGATAGCTCAAATGCTCCAGCGCCAGAACAAAAACTTGAACACACATTAAGCTCCTCGGACTGACAACAGCATTGTACAAGTCCCAAACACAACTCTCCTTTTTATCAGCCAGAACAGCAGGGGAAAGACCCAGCAAGAGTATCCCGGATGTACTCTGAAAGCTTTTGGTTTAAAAGTGCTATCACTAACACATCCTGGTTCTTCACCTACGCTAACACTTCGCCACACTTACTTTATCTTAGAACTACTTTAGACAGCTTTAAAGGAATGACAACAACAGATACAATAATGAACAGTGTGACTTTTTTGTTTCACTGTCCATAACAATAGGCTTTTCCACTTAAAGGTAACAAGTTTGCCATTTGAAATAACGGACTCTTGCACTGAAACCAGTTCAGTAGTTGCTTTTCTAAAAAAAATAATATTATAGAAATTCAAATATATGTCTTGAAATAGACGAGTGAGGGTCCCCACTTTAAACTCAATCTTGTGTCACATTCTGCTCTCCTGGGGAGGCGAATAAATACCTATACCTGTGAATTTTTCCACAGGATTGACCAGTTTTGATTATAATTACATATATCAAGTGACACAGCAAATTCTGGTGGTAAGGAAGAAAAAAATGAAACAATCAGTTACTGTCTATAGTTTTGAGAAACGTTATTAACATTCAAGGAGTTCAATCATCCGAAAAACTCTATTTTCAGACTATTCAACTCTTTGTTGTTTGTGTTGTTAACAACATTTTGGCCAATCCATTCTACGACCTTCTTCAGGTGTACTATCCAAATGTGATGGTGGTAAACATATCAGCTGTAGTGTATAAGTCAGACAAGTGCAGAGTTCAACTTGATGTGGCTTTTGCTACTGAACCGGGGCATGGAAATCCAGGCCTAACAAGGAAAGGAAAACACCCGAAACCTGCTACCATTGGAAAGAGAGAAAATTCTGTTTACCACCATCACAGTCGGATAGTACAACTAAAGAAGACCGTAGAATGGATTGGCCAAAACATTGTGTTAACAACACAAACAACAAGAAGGAATTCAATCGTTTTTTTACCACTTCCCACTGACTTTACTGTTACTCCATCACTTCCCCACTTAACTGGCATCTCTGGACTAATAAACTAAATATTTCTGGTTGTAGGAAAAAAAAAAAATTTAATGATTAAGCATCAAATTATGCAATGTTTTTTACCGTACATTCGTTTTAACATGTCTGCAATCAATCTGTATGTTGTTCATTGAAAATCAAGAAGGAAAGGATTGTCAGTGGTCAGGAATTAAAGAGAACATTAATGCATTGTAAAACTTTTACAATAGAAATGTATTGAAAATCGGGCAGAAAGTGATTGTCAGTAGTCAGGAAATAATCTAAGAATTACTGTATGATGTAAATGTATTGCTAATGATTTTATAATAGAAATGCATTGCAAATCAGCAAGAAAGTATTGTCAGTGGTCAGGAATTCAAGAGAGCATTACTGACAGAATAGAGCTATATGTATTATATCAGGTTGTTACATGTGAAATGTCATTTTTCTAATGGTAAGATGAAGGATGATATAAACAACAAAAAACAGTAAATATTTAATCAAAATATGACCCATTTGAAGGAATAGCCCTTTTCCAATGATCCTCAAATGATAATAGGCCATCTCTATAAAATTCTTTAGGTTATTATGGCTTCCCTATTATTAAGGCTTTTATTACAGATATGAAGTTCAAAATACTTGAAAAGAAGAAATGTCAGGTAAATATGGAGGATGCTGCAAAACTTTATATTCCAATTCTTTAAGCTTAGACTGTCAGCTGAGAGGTGTGAGCACTGTCATGGAGCATTTCATTCATTTCATGTGAGATCTACTATTCCCACTGTTTAACCTTTTCTATTGCTTTGAGATGATATGGTCACTGCTGAAGTCTCAAGAAAGTGCTAAAACCATTGTTTTGGGGTCGTAGGCACTGCTATCGATAATTCTTCACCATTAAGAACGGTTTGGCCTCCCTCAGGGTTTATTATTGGTATCCATATTTCCAGACCTAGACCTATTGAACCAACGCTGAACAGTTTGCACTGCAGTAGTGTTCACTCCAAATGCTTTGTTGACATTAGCAGCAGCTTGAGCAGCATTATGCCCTAATTTGAGAATTAGTCTAACTTCTTGGGTAGACACCATTGCTGTTAAGAGCTAAAAAAAAACCTCCAATAATAATGAATTATATCTCTATTTACATTGAATCTGAAAAAAGAAGTGCAATTAGATTAGTAAATCTTTTTAGCATTATTCTCTACGATGTAGAAAAACAACATTTCATGTGTAACAACCTAATATTTTAGATTAGTTCCAAGAGATTTAATTTCTTTACATTGTTATCAAATATCAGATTATATTGCAGAGGGTGGGTCAGCCTTATTCAAAATAAGTAGAACAGTATTTTCATAATATTAATTCATTTTTTTTAATTGAAGAAACACTGGAACATCTCTATATTTCATGTGTAACGACCTAAAAGCTTTTAACTATCTTGTTTGGTCACATGTGGCTGAATTTGAAAAGGTAAACAAAAACAAAATTAACACACCCAGTCAAATAGACAAAAAGATAAAAAAAAATAAATAAATAAATAAAACAGTCTGGCTATGACAAAACTTTTATTCAGTATCTTTCAATTATTAATAGTGCATACTAATGCTTTTTAACACTTTTCACTAGCATAAACCCGTAAAAAATAACAGGATTTTTATGTATGGATCGGCAATAAAGAGCCAAAAGCAATTTTATTAAGTTCATTTTTTTTTATTAATTCAAGTATCCTAATTTTAAGTTTTTTGACAGTCTCAACTTAAGAAAAATCACCACTGACATTGCGTGGTATGAAAAAAAAGTCATAGTAAGAAACTTATTTTATTAAAA
>VCCN01001484.1:2630313-2643014 GCA_006491835.1 Architeuthis dux | reverse complement strand
TTTCTTTTGTTTATTATATATACAATACAAAAGTTGCAGTAAAATAGAATAGAGGTAAGAGTGGATTTGACCCTGCAGCAGCCAGTCTTGTTACTATTAAAAACACAATAGAAATAACCACAGAATCACTTCAAAGTGTCTCATACTACAGGAGCACAAGAATAGTCTGATTTCAAATAGATTTATATTGTTGATAAATCCAAAAGTGAAATGATCTATTGTCAAATAGAGAAAGCCGCTTATTGTGATCACTTTGGGACAGGGTCTCTTAGATAACAATAAATGGCTGATAACATTAAGCAAAGGATATACAGTGAAAGCTGTTTATTGCGATCACTTTAAATAAAGTGTTTGGCACTGACTGATTTTGATAACAATAACCAGCTGATAACATTATCTGTGGTGATAATAAGAGGCTTTCTCTGTAATATAAAATTTGGAAATTCTGCTTTGTGAACTGCAGGACTAGACAATTCAATAATGAAGGAAAGGAAACCACTGAATCTCAATCAGATTGATGTGGATTATCAATAACGTATATTTGTGCCATGAGATGGGAAACTGAATAAATCCGTATTGCAAGACAAATGCCACAGAGCATGTCCAAATCAGCCCTCAAAAAGTAGTACATTCATTACAAGTTATTGCAGAGCAACCAGAAGAAAGCCACTTCTTGAGCTAATTAAGATTCAGCAAAGAAACCATAAGCAATTCAGATGGTCAACAGATGCTTGGTGTTTTGGCACACTATCATCTTTTCAGAGGCATCCTCATCTAATTACAATTGAAGAAATCCCTGTGTGTGTGTACTGGAATTACTCGACAACTGGAAATTGTACAAAGTTGAAATTAGCCAGATAGGCAACAACCAAGGCATTGCAGTGTCGAGTCTAAAGTTCTTTGGATCAGCAGTTCTCAAGAAATCTAATAAAAATAAAAACATTTAGAATTATCTAAATTTACATATAAAATATCTAAATTGGCAACACTAAATTATCAAAATTTAGATATACAATATCTAAATTGGCAAACGAAAGACTTTGAAGCCATAGTTTTGTACAACGGACAGAAAATTATTTCCTATGATTATTCTGACAGGCACCGCACATCATGAATTATGGCCCCTTCCAAACATGCACCTTTGGAACGGGCACTGCTCTAATTTGCTAAATTGTCAAACAAATGAATATGAGTGTGAAAAGGACCTAGCCAAGAATTTTGTTTGAACCACCCATGGCCCAGTATTATATATGGCAGATGTTTGGTTATGGTTATGGGGAGAAATTTGGAGCTTATTGCTTTATTGGCATGCACAAAAGAATGCAATCAGTCAGACAGTCATACTTGGTTTGCTTTTGTGTTGGGGAATGTTTGCTCATGCTACACTGTAACACTTGGGTAGCAATTTCGTAAATTTTTAAAAGTACAGTATTTACTAAAAAATAAGTTTTTAATGTAGATGAATGTGGGCTATTTTAGAAATGCTTACCCTCTAAAACTTTTATCTCAAAGGAGGTGAAAATGCACCTGGGTGTAAAGCAGCAAAAGATTGTATCACATTGTTGTTAGGAGCAAATGCCACTAGAGACTTGAAACTTAAGACATTGAATTACATATAATGCTCTTTAAAGGATTTTTATATATGTGTAGGCCTACCGTATTTTAAATAAGAGTATATTTCTTTCAATAATTAAAATAAATTATCAGCAAAAATATTTCAAAAGTTTCTGATATCGAAATAAAAAAGTAGACATTAATTTTGTCAATCGAGGTATGGGTTTCAATTTCTTGGGAAAGCCCTCATTGTGATGGAGTAACCATTTGAATGGCATATTTTCATCAAGAAAAAGTAATTTCTTTCGGAATTTTTTAGATTTGGGGATTACCATTATGCGTAAGTGTTTTTTGGACTGTTGTCCTCATCTCGGTTCATCTTTTAAACACAATGTTTCGGCCATTGTACCCTACGGCCTTCTTCAGATGGGTGTGTAAGTGGGGATGTTTCAGAATGCTGATGCAGGATGTCGTCATTGAAAAAATGGTCAACAACATTGTTTTGACCTAGGAATTGCTTCCATCTGAAATTAGACAGTGAAATGCGCACATTCCGTTCTCACGCTTCGATGAACCGAGATGAGGAAATAAAGTAATTTGTATAAAAAAAATACCAAATGCAATTATTCATCTGATAAGTGCTGAAAATTAGATCAATTGAAGCATTATGTAAAAAACAACAAAGATGAAAGTATTAGAATAAATAATGATTTAATAAGGAGTGCCTAATATGGGAATTGGTATTTGCTTTATTTTCTCAACTGGTGCAAGAGGAATTGTACCAATTCACTGATAGTTTTTGGCCAGAAACTGCCTTTCCCCTCCCAATTCTTCTTCACGGCTACATCAAAGGAAGTTGAAAGGAAAGAGAAAGCATTTGACATTGTTGCGTTGACAGACACGTTTGTCTGTTGACTTTGGTCAGTATACTTTGATATGAGAACAGTGCGTCTCATTTTTCCACCCTTTAATTCTATTATTTGTTGTACAATCTATCTCATTTGGACAAGTGCATTATGAGTTATAGGATCTCAGCTAGCAGACATTACAGACAAGCATACGACATACAACCAAATGAACACACTCATTTGCAGGTTTGGCTTTTATATTATCTTCATGGTCATCCAAGTGATTACTTACAAAGACATGACGTAAGCAAATAGACAACATGATATACTCATTTATAATTACTGATTTTGTCAAACTCCAGCACAAAGTATTAGAATAAATAATGATTTAATAAGTAGTGCCTAATATGGGAATTGGTATTTGCTTTATTTTCTCAACTGGTGCAAGAGGAATTGTACCAATTCACTGATACAGATAGATAATAGTTATTCCCAATTAGACCAATTGAAGACAGCAATTGTAGAAATGTGTCTGGAATAAGTTAAGAGAACGGGCATAATATTCCATCAGGATAATACTAGACCACAGGTTTCTTTACTGACCAGGCAAAACTTGTTACAGTTTGTCTGGGAAATTTTCACTCATTCGCCATATTCACCAGATATTACGCACCTTTGGGTTACCATTTGACTTTAGAGAATTCTCTTAATGAAAAAATTCTAATTCTCTGGAAGGATGGAATTATGAAATTGTTCAAAAGATGTCAGAAGATAGTGGAACAAAACAGTAAATATGTTGTTCAATAAAGTTAAAGTTGAAAAAACAAAAACTGCCTTTTATTTTTACTATAAATAAACCAAACATATTTTTTGGCCAATGCAATACTTGTACTCTACTGCAACAATATTTCATACTTTGTTAAAAGTATAAAGGAGATGCCAGTGGTTAGCAGCATGGAAAATAGAATCAGCGACTGAGACAATCGGCGTTAACTTCGCACTAATGCTCTTGGGAAAGGCATGAATCAATTGCTTCTCCCTCCAGCTATGGGTAGAATAGCAGGTAAAGTGAGTGACATCGCTTCTAAACCTATTTCCATATATCGCAAACTTGAACTTCGAAGTCAAGCTGGAAACAGGAGTGTGGAAAAAACTGGTGATATGTGATGCCGAAAAGCATAAAGGCAATACAGGTTTAGTATCCCTTATCCAAAATGCCTGGGTCCTGAAGTGTTTCGGATATCGGAATATTTTTTCTCATCACTGTTACTCATACGGATTTTGGAACATTTCGGTTTTCAGGGTTTCAGAGTTGCTGATTTAGCGCCTTTTGTGCTAGATTCAGCTCATTTCTTGTTTTGCAGCCTTTTTTCTCATTTTCAACAATATCTTTGTCCAGATGAGTGAATAAGCAAAATATACAGTGATTAATACTTGTAGGTCTGGTGATGACAATAATTTGTTTTGACTGGGACTTGTTTTGTCTTTCCCACTTTGTGATGTAAATATAGCTTTACGTTTCTAAAAAGTTACAAAGATAACCAAGCTTTTACTTTAGTCAGAATGAGTTAAATGTCTTGGAAATCTGCCTAGTCTCTCGTCTTTGAATCATACTAAACTGAGATCATGCGTGGAATTTTTCATCTGGGATGTCACATTGGCTTTCAAAAAGTTATGGATTTTGAAACAGTGTTGCTGATTTAGCACGTTTCTTGTTTTGGCAGTGCAAAAACTCTAAAATGTTTGTGCTAAAACATTTTGGCCATTTTTGGACTATTTTTCACAATTTTTAGTGTCTTTTTGGTAGTTTTTGGCCATTCTTTTGAAAATTCACACTTTTTAGCAGTCAAACTAGAGCAAAAATATGTTTGAGTTGGCAACACTGTACTCAACCTGTATTTGATTTTTTGATTTTGATAAAAGTATAACAAAAATTAGATTTGAACCCATCCATTAGAGTATCAGGTGAAAACAAAACTTTGTTCTTGCTGAGGCAATCAATACTTTTAGGCAATTGCTTATCAATAAACACTGCACTTATCTTCTGTTGCTCAGGTTTCAAAAAAGCATTGTTGTGTCCAAACACATCCACATGGCTCATAGGTGTCCATTTACAGATAAGAATGTTGCTTTTATTGAAGGTGTGAAATAATGATTCTGACTTCACCCAGTCACGTTTGTGATGTGTCAGTGGGCAAACTCACAGAAGCAATCACATTTGCCTGCTGTTACCATTAGTATTAGGA
Source organism: Architeuthis dux (assembly GCA_006491835.1). Taxonomy (NCBI): domain Eukaryota; kingdom Metazoa; phylum Mollusca; class Cephalopoda; order Oegopsida; family Architeuthidae; genus Architeuthis; species Architeuthis dux. The sequence goes on along the minus strand of VCCN01001484.1, from coordinate 2,638,366 downwards.
CACAAGGAAATTACGTAGTTAATCCTTGTAAGATATTTAAATAGGAATAAATAGGGCACAGATTAATTCATAATACGAATAAAGAATAAGAAAACCGTGGCTAATCTCTTTGGGGTCTAGTTAATCCCTGTGAAAAAAAAAGATTCACGGATATACAGGTTCCGCCCCCCCATCCGAAAGTAGACCATTCCTATAAAAGACTTTCATAAGCCGAAATAGCGTCAAGCAAAAAGGCCATTGCCATTGATTTATATGGAAAAAAATTTGAGCATTCCCAGACCCCAAAATTGTTAGGATGGTATATCAGGCTGGGTCATCGGAGATCATGGGAGGTACAGAAGACTGTAGAAGAGAGATGAAGAAGGTATGCACTGCCACTATACTGGCTCGCTGCAAAACAAAAGCTGAATGCTATTTTCACTCTTCACCTTTTTACGAAAAAGCAAAAAAAGTGGGGATGAATTTTTTAATATAAAAGAAACTAAAAAAATTGTTTCAGTGGAAAAGTCCATTGTTTAAAATGTGTAGGTGATATTTTTATCAGCAGAATAGTTACCTTTTAGTGGAAGAGTCCATGGTTACAGACAGAAAGCCAAGAAAATCACAATGTTCATTATATAAGTAGATTTATATATGCGTCATGGAAAAGCAACATTGCCCTTAATTAGAGGGGGGCCCGGGGCTATGCCCCATGCTCAGGCAAAGCAGAATTTTAAAACATTTTTTTTTAATATCTAGAAATTTTATAAATAGAAAGCCCAAATAATCCCAAGTAATCATAAATTAAACTTAAAAACATAAATTTATTATTTTGTTTTTCATCTAATAAGTAAGATTCATTTGTTCTGTGATAGATTTATTTGATTGATTTTTTTTTACTTTACTCTTGTCAAAAAAAAAAAAGCTATGACTCAAATGTAAGTGAAAAATGCTGAATCACATCAGGTTTTTGATGTTTGAAATTTGCTTTCCTTTTCACGTATTTATTTGTAAAAATTAATTTTTCCACTTAAACCCCACCCTACTCAAAATAGATCCGCCTTCAGGTGTTTGTATCAGTTGGTAATTCACGAATCTTTTCTTTCTCTAACTTTTATCACTAGAATTTGAACAATTGACAAATCCAAGGTTTTACATTTTTCTCTGCTGGACTATTGCTTTAACTATTACCTTCTGTAATGCCCTCTCATTCTCACTTTATATACAGTATCGGCCATATAAGTACACCCCGACCACTTTTTAAAAGAAAGTTAATTGTCTTCTAAACCAAACATAGCAATATTTTATTATTTCTAGTAGAACATTATACAATCAAACCAGATATTATCAGGTATTATTTATGACCAAATTCTACAGCATTGTAACTATTTGCAAAAATATTTTTTCGTAGTGTTGTACTCATCTTTGGATGGCAACATATTCATATCTTTGGCAACAGAGTTTCAATGCTGTAGAGTTTGGTCATAAATAATACCTGATAATATGTTCCATTATACGATCAAAACAGATATTATCAGTTATTATTATACTAGAAATAATAAAATCTTGCTATATTTGGTTTAGAAGAAAATTAAGTTTGTATAAAATAGTGGTAGAGGTATACTTATTTATGGGCTAGTTAGCCCCCATGAAAAAGTTAATGTATATTTTTTAGAAAAGCAATTACTTTACTTGTTTAATCCATTCCAGACTGAATTTATTTCTAAATTTTACCAGTTTGAATGTAACTCAAATTTAAATTCAATTTGTGAATCATCTACACAAGTTAACCCCCCTCTATACTATATATAAGTCCGCTTGGATAGTGTAACGGTTAGCACTTCTGCCTCACACGCAGAAGGTCCTGGGTTCGATTCCCAGTATGAGCAAAGAGGGTGGAAAACTCTTCATTAAGACAAATTTCCCTGAGCACTCAGCAGATAATTGAGTACACTCTAAGCTGTGTGATCAGTGTAGGGTGGAGGTATCCCTTTGGTGGACTTGCATCCTGCCAAGGGGGGTAGTCATAAATACTTGTAGGAATAAAGTCCTGGTCTCGATCGGACTTGCAAGGATCACTAAGTAATGCTGATGATTTTGCTGGTATAATTATCAGATCAACTGATATTGTCCCTTCATTTTTATCAAATATCAGTTTTATTTCTGCTTTTCAGATTTTTTAAACATTTTAATAGGCTCAATATCACAGCATATTGTTGGTTTAAGCTACAAACGTGTGTGTTTTGTACAATCATACATGCATATATCTAGCTGAATTAGTCATTTATTACAAACGGCGGTCCAATTGCCCCGAAGCAGGGGGTAAATGGGCCACCTCATATTTTGCTGTGTCACTCAATTATTTAATGCCACTATATGTTTCTACATCTGTTATATAATACTGTACCACTGATGTATACAGTCAAGTAATAAAAAAATAGATATTAAGTGTACATAAAAAACCTCAAAAAAGGTGGCCTGATTACCCCATTCTACGTTATATGCTGGTAAAATTAATGGGTAAAATGCCTCTACCATGTAGCCTGAGCATGATCCATGCTCAGGCTACATGGTAGAGGCATTTTACCCATTAATTCGATCATATTACTAATTTCGAAGCACACCAATAGATTCAGTAAACAAATGCACATGTTTGACCAACCAGATCTGGCCAGTCCGTCTGGAAAGGGTTAAGTGGAAGAGTCCATTGTTGAAAATCAGGGATATTTTTCCCTTAAATTGTTCCCTTTAAGTGGAATAGTCCATTGTTACGGAAACAGAAAAATATCACACTGTTCATTATATAAGTAGATGATCCACTTCCTGGGACAACAATAATCTCTTCAAGATGTAGTCGGTTCCCTCAATGTTCCTTCGGTGAATTGGCCAGTCAAAGGATCAAACTCAAAGAGAGGCCAAACAGAATTGGCTATGGAAACTAATTTTGGTATCCGTGAGGCTATTAATGTTCGGTAGGAAAACCAGTGGGGATTTTCTGGAGTCTTAAATATACTTAAAGATTAGACAGTTTAGCACTGTAATATTGATAATCACTAAGCCAGTAATTAAAGATGAGATAGACACTTGCTCAATTTGTATATTTACATAAATCTTGTCAATCCTTGGAGAAAAGCTGTGTCATGACAAGCTCTTTAAAAGAAAAAAAATGTTCATAGTTGAGCAGGCCACTTCTCTTAAAAGCTGCTGTTTTCATTTATATAAACGGGGCTGATAGCAAAGGACAGGGAGTGTGAAAGATAGATGTTTATAGGATAAAAAAAAAAAAATTAAAAAAATATATAGACAAACACTCATTTGCTCATTACACGAGTATGTTTCCTCGAATTTACAGATAAATTTATGCATTTTTAGCAACCACTCAACATCTCTTAAGCTTTTGTTTCCTCTAATTTTCATGACTGGTGACAATGATTGCTTATCTCTATGCAACTGACCCTTCCCAAAGTGGCCAGGACCCAGCTGCCCTCAACAAGTGCATACACATACAGAATCTTTTTTTAAAGCCAACAGGATACAAATATCTCTGATGGTCATAGTCAGTATACAAATCGGCTGGTCATTATATCTGGCCATAAACAAAGGATACACATGGTGCGTAGGGTATTTGAGGACATATTATTACTAAGCTATTGCTTCCTTCAAACTAATTTATATGCCTTTATTTTTTCAGATACATCAATGCAATTTAACCCAAGAAATAAAAGGACACTTGTGGCCTTAAGTGTAAAACATAGCGATTTAGAAATTGCAAACTTTTTGAATGTTGCCAGATCATTTGTTCATAAAGTTTGTAAGGAGTTGGAAGCCTCCAGCGGGGATATTTCACCTGTAGCTAAGTGGAAAAGGCATTCTCAATGTTCTTACACCACCAGGAGACCAGAGTTTCTACAACAGGTCCAGAACATTACTGCGGGCCATTTCCAGAGATCTCCATGTGTCAAAGGGCACTATCAGAACTGTGGTGCACGAGGACATCGAATACAAGTCGTATGTGATGAGGAGATGTCAGTTCATGTCTGCGAAGACACAGGAAAACCAGATGATCCGCTCAAAGCAGTTACTCAACAAGGTCAAAAACCCTGAAGAACCTGACATGCTATGGTTTTGGCCTACCAACTCACCAGATTTAAATCCCCTGGACTATTATGTGTGGAGTGTTTTTGAGAGGGTGACCAATCAACATCCCCACAATACCAAAGATTCACTGAAGGCCGCCATTGTCAAGATAATGTCAGAAATGAATAAGGACCATTTGATTCGGGCATGCTAATGCTTCCGCATACAAGCAGTCATTGATGCTGAAGGCGTTTTTTGCTCAGATATGTTTGTTTTTCCAAGAAATTAAATTTGTCCTCAAATACTTACGCACCATGTACGCCACCTTTGGCTTGCCACCATCTGACCAGCTTGAATATAGTTTTTACAGAGGAGGGTATTCAGCAGCCTAATGGATAAGATATCAGTAAAATGGAGCCAACAAAATAGTTTCAAATTATGGCTGCTAACAACTATAATAGTGGTTCTCAATCTTTTTTTCCCAGGAACCATTGAAACCCATGAAACTTTGTGTAACAAGCCTGGCTGTTGCAGAGTCAAACTCCAATCCTACTTCTATTCAGACTTTATTGTATACATAATAAATAAACCAAATTATAAAAATATATTTTTTAGTATAAATGTACTTATTTATTAGAATGAAATAAGCCTTTGTCAATTTGGCTCAGTCGGTATGGGATATGGTTACCAATCACTCAGTCGTGATTTTGAATCATGGTAGGTAAATGTTAATTTTATAGATGCATTTATTTATTAGAATGAAATAAGCCCTTGCGCATTTCTAACAAATTTTCGTAGATATGTAAGACTTGTCAATTTAGGTTTGTTGCTAAGAGTCCCGCCTATCAATCAGTTGGTTGTGATTTCAAATCACAGTAGGAGAATGTTAATTTTTACTCCCCTGAATTTGGTGAGGATTGTTCTTGTTAAGGTAAAAAAAAAAAGTCGACTCCAGACCTGGACAAAAACTATTTTACTTTACAAGGATTTGTGCATGATAACTGAATAATGCAATAAAACATGTCCAATGTAACAATTTAACAAAGTAGAACACAAATTCCAACAAATGAATATCTTTTTTTCCACTCCTAACTCTCTATTTACTGTTAAAGAATTTAGGACAAACAAAAATAACATCAATATTATCTTTACTAGTCCATGACCTATCTTCACTGATGGTTATCAATGATCATCAACCCATCGCTTTGCTGCCTGTTATCATAAATGTACAATAACAGACTCGGTTGATGACTGCTACTGATACTATATTGATTGGTTTATCGGCATATCAACCACTTTAATGTTGGAATCGATTAAAATTAAAAAACCAAAGGTCAGAAAACATTTCTTCCGGTACAATAAGTGTGACGGACACAGTAGGAAGGGAGAGGGGAGAAAAGAAAATTAGCTTACTGAGGGGGGTAGGAACATTTTAGCATATGAAACTAAACAATGTTTGTACAACATTTAGATAAAATCATTAACCAGCAACAAACATTGGAAGGAGAGGATAAGAAGATAAAGGCAAAGGGTGAGAAAAGAGCAGAGGCATGAAATAATGGATAATCTTTGTTGTCAACACCCATGAAATTTCCATATGAATGTACTCATGACAAAGTAAAATACTAAATTGTAAAAATCATTCATTTTTATTATTGGATGAAGTCTTCATGGCTAATTGGTAAAGGCGGCTAGGTGTAAACCGGACTCCCTCTGGTAATGAGGGATGTGAGTTCGATTCTCATTGAAGTGTTACTCTTATTTCCAATCGCGCTGTCATTCATTGCCATAGAAACAATGGCCGAATTGAAAATTGTATAAAAACAACTAAAATTAAGATGAAGGTAAAAACTAGTCAAATTTAATAAAAATGATGCAAAAAATCATGTTAGAAAGTTTTGGGACAAATAAGGTGCACACATACATAATCATAAATTATGGCTCCACTTTTTTAAAAAGATTATTTTTGAGTGACTTCATTATGATTCTGTATACATCATTAATTAAATCTAATTAATTCAAATTACTACTGAAAAAGAAAACAATACTATTATTTAAATTAAGGGCAGGTAAGAGAGTCAATCAAGGTAGATTCTAATAATTATCTACCAATAAATTTACAGCATAAGTAATTATTAGGTAAGCGTTGTAGTTTTACCTGTTTTCAGGTAAGCCAATCCTGAGAGTCAGCAGGCTGGATCCTAGGCAAGCAAGTGCACATCTGATGTAAGGACTTGCTAAACAGTAACATTAGATACCTTCTAATTTATTTTTTTTACCTTACAATAATTTCTTTGTTAGCTTATAAACAATGGAAGTGACATCACTAGCAGAGGAAGAAAAAAGTGTGTGTGTGTGGGGGGGTGTATAGGTATAATTACTAGCCTAGGATTATTTACAAATGGCTAGAATCAGAGTATCTGTGCGTTCTGCCTAGGATCAAAGTGTTACTTCTCGGCCATGTGCTTAGGATCAAAGTATATGTGTGCTCTAGCGGAAGTTACAAACATAGAAACAAGAAAAAAAAGAAAAGGTCACATTGTTCATTATACACACACACGTGTAATGACAGTTTCATGAATTCAGCACATGGACACCACCCTCAGCCAAATTGAATAACTGCTTTTACCAATGCTATTTCTTTATAGGGCACCCCTAAAAATATTTTAGATATCAAAACAACCTTTTTGTATCTTAAACTAGACCTAATTACAAGATATTTTCAGTTGCAGGTTTTCGGAAAATTTTTTTGTTTATGGAGGCAAAACCCTCTCTGATGAAGTGATCATATACAGTACCTCGCCCAAAAAGTGACCAAAAATGGAAAATATTAAAAAATTAAAAATTAAAAAATAGAAAGTTAAATAAAACATAGAATTAAAGAATAACATTCAATAAAATAAATAGATACAAAAAATTGATCTTGACAAAAAAAAAATAACACCCGATTTTAAAATGTTATTGTGTGGGCCAAAAACAGGTTAATTTAATGGGGTGTGGTATGCCTCAAAACAGTTTCTGTCTTTGTTCAAGCACAAGTGTACTTTGTAAAGCTTGCAGACCACATCGGTGCGGAATATGTTGTCTCTGTGGCAACAATATTTGTATGTGGCTGACAGGTCCTCATTTGCCCCATAAAGGGTTATGAATGTTTCCAAATGGTTTTTCATAGTTTGAATCAGGTTAGAAATTATGAATCACCACCACCCATATGCTGTGTTGGGCATGCTCAATTAAAAAGTTGGAAAAAGCGGTGATCAATGAATAAGTTACTTCTCTTGCCTTTTGTTGGGCTGTGACCAATTTATCATACACTTACATTGCATATTGAACCCCCCTCTAAAAATCTATTTATCGGGGGATTTTTCCAAAACAAAAAACAACATTTTCCCCACTCATTGAAGGAGTGTGTGTGCAAAATTTCAAGTTTCTACTATGAACAATTAGGGTTGGGCGAAGTCCGGATATACATGAATAACCTAAACTGAGCAATAAACCGGTGTTGTGGGTAGCAGTGATTAATAAACTTTAAAATGTTCTCATGCCAGATTTGTTACTGTGTTATAGCAATAACTTATCAGTTTAAACACCTAAAGCCTTTAAACATCAGAGATAAGTATATAGATTTGAGTAACTAAATGTATAAATGACTCCTGTTATTAACATCAATACTTCTCTTATAATTACATAACAATTCACCAAGATATGCAGGGTGTCCATAAAGTCCCTAACTATTTTTTTTAAACAGAATGCGAAAACAGATAGAGACTTTGTGGACACCCTGTATATCTTACTTGAATAGCCTTTTTCCATTATTTTTTTTCTAACTACTTATTCCCTGTGAAAATATTCACGGATATATTTCAATTAGACGATTTTTCTAGAAAAGAAATATATAAATATATTGCAATGCATATTAAACAAAAGGACAAAACAATTTAATCATTATCAAATTAATCGTTTGTTATGCATATTATAATTGAGAACATTAATTTCT
>VCCN01001484.1:2615809-2629642 GCA_006491835.1 Architeuthis dux | reverse complement strand
TATATCTTTATTATATATATAAATTTGGTACCTGTTTGTATGCGCACCTTTAATGAGAGAGGAGACAAATAAGAGCTGAGAAGGCTTGGTGTGAATACTTAATGAAAGATTGGGTAAAAAGAAAGATGTGGCTGACCGGCCAGTTTTTCTTTCACCTTCTACCACCAATACTAACAGTAACTTAACAAGCAAGAAGCGTCCTAGTCTAAATCTAAACATGAAACAAGGTCACTTTTAAAGTTGAAAGTAATTGTTTTATTTGTTTTTATCAGATGAAGTATTGTAAACCAGCACTCTATACAAATATTTACTTCTATTGGTGCTTACTGAAAAGTGTCTGTTGTCAAAAAAATTTTTGGGGTTCATAGTTTGCAATTTACGATGCAACTATAAAGCTGAACTGGAAACTTACTTTCCGTTTGTCGTACAACTGTCCAAAATCATTTTTCAAAAACAGAGAAATTCATCTGAAAATAATTAAAAATGAAAAAAATGCCCCCCAAAAATTTATTTCATAACGCAAGTAACCTAAATACTTCAAAAACATACTTTCGTACGACTGGCGTAAAGTAATGGTCAGGGCCAGCATTACAGTTACAACGTAAAAAGAACAACCCCCACCCCACCCCCAACAAACTAAAAATTTGTCCTCTTCCAAAACTGACACTTTTCAAAACATAATGGAAGTCTTATTGATTGAAAGCACTAAATATTTCTTCTGAAAAAACACCCCAAAAAATAGAAAGCACTCAGAGAGCGCATAGCTCTGCCAGTAAGTAATTGTACATGGATCCGCCCCAAACTTGATCACTTCTTGTCTATTGTCCACCCTTCAACAAAATTTAATTGAAAAATCACTGAGAACCTTTGACGATATCCTGTGGACAGACACGAGAATATTTGGAGATAGCTGTCCAAACAATATCACCAAAAGTTCTCAATGAATTTCAACAAAATTTTGTTAAAGGGTGGACAATATTATGAAAAAAAAAAAAAAGAAAAAAACATTTCCCTGAATTCTTTTCATTTATCACAAAGTTTTTTCTCAAGCTCTGGCCAATGTAGGGCTGGACAACAAAGGTTACATTTATGTTTTGAGCCATTTTAGGAGAAAACATTGGGAGCCTTATATCCTGTCAAATACATTTGTTAGAAAAAATCATTTTTTAAAATGTAAGAGAAATTGAAATATAACTGGAATAATGGTGGAAAAAGCATTTATTTTCTGCGACAAATATTTTACAACATAATCACCTTCCTTGTCAATGCACTTAATTCAGTGATGAATATTAATCACAGATTGAACATTACAGTGAAAATTTCAGATCATAATTCAGCTAACTACAGACTTAATTATCAACCCTCATATACGTGTGTGTGTACATTTTGTTTTACAACTAACAATTTTTTTCTATTGATTTTAAAAATTGTTTTTTGTTGTTGAAAATTCAAGGTTTTGAATTGTAACTAGCATGGCATGGCATGAGAGGTTAACAACTGCTAGACCTTGCCCGAAGGTGCTCAGGAATTGAACAAGTCAAGAGCAGTCATCCCCAAAGTTATTTTTGCTATCCACCTACCAATCATCCATTTGAGAACCGTAAAACTATCTAGAGCAGTAGTTCTTAACCTTTTTTGCTCCATGCTCCGCCTTGACAGCTCAAAAATTCTGTAGTCCCCTTTACTATAATAAAACAAATTTGGTGTTAAAAGGGTATAATAGTATAATATGATTAAGAAATTTACCAAAATTTAGAGTTTTAACTCGAGGAGAAAAAATTCATAAAAGAAATTCTTTATGGTACTTACTAAAATGTGTGTAAAATTTAGTAACAACAATGAACTTACCTTATCACTCTTATACCTCACAAAGTTAATAAGTTAAGCATTAGTTACTATGGAATCTATAATAAAATTAGTAATTAGTGGTATTGTGTAATTAGGGTTTAAATCTGTGTTACGATTACTGTATGAACGGAAATAGACTAGATATTGTAAATGACGAAAAGGATCTTGGTATCAAAGTAACTGATAAACTATCATTCTCCAAATATATTGCCAGTGTTGCAGCTAAGGCGAACAGGGTACTAGGACTGATTAAGCATATTTTTTCATATATAGACAAGGACTCATTTATTATACCGTATAAGACTTATGTCTGTCCACACCTTGAGTACTGTGTACAGTCCTGGTCACTGTACTTAGAGAGAGATAAAAATCTTTTAGAAAAAGTCCAGAGACGAGCAACTAAGTACCGGAATTAAAAAGTATGAATTATGAGAATAGAATAAAACTGTTAGGCTTAACGTTATTAGAAAATAGGAGGGATTGGGGAGACTTAATAGAAATGTTTAATATATATACGGTAGAAGCAAATAGAAGTAGACTGAATATCAGAAAATTCTTTTTAGCAATAGAGTGGTGGGACTTTGGAATAGATTATCGAAATATGTAGTGCTATCAACAGATGTAAATGATTTTAAAAAGAATTATGATGTTTATTACACCACCGCAAAAGGTCATATCTACACAATGTCTAAGACAGACATTGTGTAGATATGATTGTTATGATGCACACTTGTATATACAAATTATATACTTTTCTTTTTACACTAAAATAAAATCTTCAAAATGTTGATATAATTAGAAATTAATCAGTTAAGCTTTAACACTTTTGAGACAGAATACTTTTCGCTCTTCACACCTAAATTCCCCCTACTATATTTCAATTGCCCCCTTGTGGGATGTACACCCCACGTTCAGAATCAGTGATCTAGATAGAGAGACATACTTTGACCAGCATTCCTGCAGATAGAGTTAAATTTAAACTTTATCATCAAACAATTTGAATGAATGGGATCTTGAAAGAAATGTTTATGATAAAAAAGTTATCTGATGAAAATATACAAGCAAAAAAACAAAGTTTAATAAACAACTGAATAAATTTTCTTAACTTGGTCTCGATTTATACTGTCAGGATATTGGAAATTCACATAATAATAATAATAGCCCCCACAGTTACATTTTACAAACAGCTAGCTTTATTTAATCAATAATTTATGTCAATGGAAGACAGCAAGTATTAGAAATTACTTTATATATGTGCAAAATACAGAGGAAACCACTTATTGTGATCACACTGGAACAGGGTCTTTTAGATAACAATAACCGGCTGATAAAAGTAGGCAAAAGATATAAAAATTGGAACAATTTACATTTATTGTTATAAATTTACATTCATTGTTACTAAATTCATTGTTATAAATAACTTTATATTATAAAAATATTAATGAAATTTATTGACTTTTTAATGAATTTTAAAATTTATTTAATAAAATGTTTGGAACCAACTGATTTGGATAAGAATAACCGTTTGATAACATTATCCGTGGTTACAATAAATGGCTTCTTCTGTATTGGGTTGGCTGAAAAGCTTGTTCGGTTCAAGTAAAAGTGAAAATTCTTTCGAAATTAACTTTATTGTATTGACCATTTCATTCCACTATCTTCTGCCATTTTCCAGCTAAATTCCTAATTCTATCCTCCCACAGTTTTTTTATCTTTTTCAGCCAATTAATTACCTAGATGCCTTTTAAGAGAATTTGTTAAAGATCAGGATAAATGGTAATGTGAAGGTGCAATATCCAGTGAATACAGCAGATGGGAGAAAACATGCCAAACTGTAACGACTTTTGCCTGGTCAACAAAGAAACAAGCAGTTTAGCCTTATCCTGCTGGAATATTACACGCTTTCTCTTAACTAATTCTGGGTGGTTTTTGTCAATTGCAACCTTCAATTGGTCTAATTGGGAGCATCTCTGGAAGGAGCTCATCGTAGAGGATTCCCTTCCAATCCTGCCATGTAGCACCAATTACTTTGATACAGTTAGTGGTAGATCATTTTGCTTGCCCCATCATCTCTTGCATTCCACATTGTTGTAAAGTATCCACTTTTCATTACCCATCACATTTTGTTTTTTTAAATTTTAAAAACATTTTTGTTATGTTTAAGTAGTGAATCGCACATGGAAATACAGTCCAGTAGGATTTTTAAAAAAACTTATATGGAAGACATACATCAAAGTGACTAAATAACCAAGTTGCAAATGATTTTTAATGCTTGATTTGGATACTTTCAGTATGTTGGCTATCTCCCGTGTTGTATAACATTGATTATACTCTCACGCTTTGATTTGATTGCTATCAACCACAACTGGTCTACCTGACCTTAGAGCATCATTTAGCATGAAATGTCCGGCACAAAACTTTGCAAACCACTTTTGAGACGTTCAATCATTCACAGCACCGTCTCCATAAACAGCACAAATCTATTTTTGCATTTGAGTTGCATTTTTACCTTTCTTAAAATGAAAAGCATAAATGCTAAAAGATTTTCTTACATCTTCAATGTTATAATCAATAAACGAAAATATACCAATTTTGATTAATTCTTTTCAAAATCCAAACTGATATGACAGCTGTTACAATACAATCAAAAGCAATGTTTTTGAATCAAGTTAGTTAAAACTAAATGCTCCTAATGCCATCTAATGACAAAAACAGAATGAACTTTTTGGCCAACTCAATACATCATTATTTTACCCATAAGGCAGGCTACACAGCATGCTCACTTTCACACACAAATTATATACGTATTGATATACTATATTTTATATATGTAACAGCTCCACCCATGTGAAAAGGATGGTTAAAAAGATAATAGAGATGATGTTTTGTAAGAAGAGTTACTCGACTCTTTTTACACTACTCATAACCACAACAGAGATACATTTTTGTGTGTTATCTATGAGAAGAGTCATTAACATACCAACTTTTGTTCGGACAATCTAATCTCTTCTTCTCATCTTTGTTGTTGACACAACATTTCGGACGATTCATTCTACGTTAAAAATAAATAACTTATTCACAAGAGTTGCAGTTATCATTTAACAAAGTTGGACGACTTAACCATAAAAATGGATCGCATCATAAAGACTGATTTGACCGACCATTGCTAAAGAAGCTAACATTTTTTACTTTCATACTTTATACAGTCATTGCCATGCCTGCTTTGTATGAAAGTAAAAAAAATGTTAGCTTCTTTAGCGATGATCAGTCAAATCAGTCCTTATGATGCAATCAATTTTTGACGGTTAAGTTGTCCAACTTTGCTAAATTTTCTGTTTGGTACCGTTTTTGTGCTTTGCACCATCAGAAAGAGAGAGACCAATAAGGGAGACTCTCTTTCCTTATAGATATTACATTATACTCCTGAAGAAGGCTGTAGAATGAATCGGCTGAAATGTTGTGCCAACAACAAAGATGGGAAGAAGAGATTAGATTGTCCAAACAAAATTTGAGCTATTTATTGGGGAAAAAAGAAGACTCTTATGTGATATCAAAACATCACATAAGAGTCTTCTTTTTTCCCCAATAAATGGCTCAAAATGTGAATGTAACCTTCATTGTCCAGCCTAACTTGAGGCAGAGTTTTAAAAACTCTGTGATAAATGAGAAAAGCTCTGGGAAATGCGTTTATTTCTTAATATTCCCTGCTGAAATAAGGGGGGAGGGGTTACATGCCATCAAATACAGTATTCGCCTCTTTTACACTGCTCATGAACATAAGAGCTACATTTTTGTAAGAAGGGTTAATTACCTCTTTTACACTAGGGTCAAGTGGACCATTTGGTCCCCACTCGACCAATCTCAGATTTTTCTTTAACTTTGGCCATAGGTTCTTTTAGGTCTGAAATGAAGTCCTGTAAAATTTTAGTTCAATATCTTCACTCATTCAGTCACTATGGATCCAAGAAGAAGGACTACTTTGTAGTGTGATGGCTGCAAATTATTTTTTCCATTTTCAACTAGCCACCATTCCACAACAGGAAATTCTACTCAAAGCTGGCTCGAGGCATAAGCAAACTAAGCAGCGGCTGAGGGCCCTGAGGCCACCAGAGGTGCCCCTAAGTGCAATGGGAGGCCTCAAGATATAAAAGGCATGGGCCGGCCCTGATTTTACTGCACTGAAAATCTGTTCTTATAAACACAATGAAGATGAATTGATGTAAGAGAAATCAATACAAATTAAAATTTCACCTATAGTTTCCTTAACTAACTACAATTGAAGAAATCTGTGTGTTTGTTGTATGCACTGAGCCAGATATATTAGTCAGCACACAAGGCAGTGCAGTGTTGAGTTTGATGTTTTTTGGATCATAAATTCGAGAAATCTAATAAAAATAAATAAAAATATTACAGATCTTTTATCTAAAATCATAGATCTAAGTTTTAGATATAAAATAACTAAATTGGCAACAATGAAGAAAAATAACCGAAATACTTTGAAGCCGTAGTTCCGTATTATTTTACATGACTATTATGGTAGGTTGCTCAACACACCATAAATATGCACCTTTGGAATAGGCACTGCCCTAGTATGAATGAAATGTAATCATAGTTATTAACAACTAGTTTGCCTGTACCGTCAAGGACAGCTTTTGTGAAATATATGTATACACATTGCATTTTAAAAACATAGATAATAGAGATTTGCATTGCAGTGAGCTTGGAGAATAGCATTCTGTTGACCACAAACAGATTTTTTTTTTTTTATTACTTTTTATAATTTTATTACTTTAAATTCAGACATTTTTATTGCGTCATCAGAGAATAAAATTCTATTTTACCATGTTAGTTGTGTCCCATAGCATGACAGAAGACATCTGCACATTACTAATTATTATATGTGTGGATTATAACATTGGCTTGTCAATGGCTTTGTATTTAGATATCATTTCTTAAGGCTATACATCATTGAAGTTCTTTCTTCGATTAATTGTTAATAATGAAAATAAGGCACTTGGGCCATGTTTAAAAGAAACCATTTCGCAGTTAAGAGAAAGTACCATAAATCTTTCAGTATTTAAAGTCATTATTGGTTGGTTGGTTGGTTGGTTGGTTATGCTATTAGTTAGTAATGGTTATGTTTGTTGCTAGGTTCTGTGTTTAGAGGCGTGGGTGTTTGTTTACATCATTTTCCCCAAGAATGGTTGTTAATCAATTTTCTCAAAAAAGAGGTAATGATAAGTAGTTGGGTGTGTGTATAGGGTGTCCCAAAATTAATTTAAATATCTGGGGAGATTTAACAAAAAGAGATGGAAATCAGATCAATATTATTGGTGTGAGTTCAAACACAGATCAAAAAAATTTTTTTCTTTTAATTTTCAAAAACTAACTTGTTAAAAACATGCCTAGGGGTCCCATTAGTATACATAGAAAATGTCATGTTATGCTGTCACAGGCGGACAGATATTTTGTGAATCATACTAAGATATAAACATTCAAATAAAAATCAATTTTTAAATCTAAATGATGTTTTAAAACAGGTGCTCATAACAACTGGATGTGTCATTCACCTCATGAAACTTGGAAAGCAGCCGAGTTGAAACTGCTAAAAAAAAAAAAATTTTAAATAAAAAAATCAACAAATGATTAGGGTACTAGCTGAAATAAATACTGCATTTTGCAGCATACAGAACACACCCTTTTTAACCCCAAAAATCTGATCCTCCAAATCAACTCGCATCCTACATGGTGAAGGGAGTAAGCTTTTCAATCTATAAATTACTCTAGTTTAATTATGAAGACAACTTTAGAATGAATATATATGGTATATTTTTCCGACATATTTCAGGCTAAATTAAAGGCATGACCTATTTGCTGTTGTGCCTTCTATGTTGCCAAATATGGTAATCGAGTCAAAGCCTCAGATTAGTTTTAATCCTTCAGCCTTCATCCAAATCATTTGAAACAATTCATCAGATGATGTCCAAAGAAGGTAAATCGGGTTGCTTAAGAACTATGAACATTAAAAGAAAAGGGGGAAAAAATCAATGAATAATTTTAAATATTTTACACTTTAAACTGCTTTTCTAGTACTGCAAAGTTGCCGAGATGAGTGTCTATTCCAGTGGTTCTCAAACTGTGCCGCATAAATTTTTCCAAATACACAAACATGTATTTTCAAGTCTTGAACGTGTCCAGTACGGGTATTATGTCTGTCCTGCTTCCACCACAGAGTGGTCAATCTAGTGATTTTATCACTAGATTTTGAGAGATCTCAACTAGACAATATTACTAACACTAACCTATGTATTCGTATTCGTTTCAGCTAATCTGTGCTCACCTTATATTTGTTTCAGCTGAGTTCATTGTGAGATGAACATGTCATCGGAATAAATGGTATGGAAACCTATCTATGAACACAGATGTCTTTCAAAATCTTTGTAGACTTGAATTGAATTGGTGGTTTCAAGAATAGATACCTCAATTCAATAGACTCTCACAGACCCTGCAGGAGATACAAGTGGAGATGTGGATCAGGACATTTTTCAAGATATCAAAGATGGTAAGTTCAACCTTTTTAGCAACAGATGAAAGAAAAAAAGGGATGAAGAGTACATATATCAGTTATGCTGATATAAAAGTTTTGTTCATTGACAACTGAAATGTTTTTGTCTAATTCATTTCGTTTTTACAGTTGGTATACAAGTCAAATGTATTTCTTAGTGTGCTGTCACACAATAAAGTTTGAGAAGAACTGGCCTGTTCTGTATTATTTAGACTAGGATTCTCATCCTTGCTGTTTTTATCACTGTATTTGAAGAACTGACCATTGAAACAAAATAACACTATAAAAGCTAATTATTTCAAACTTGACGGCATTAGCCTCTTCTTCACGCAAAGCTGCGAAAATCTGACAACTTGACTGATCTGGAACCCAACTAAAAAGATATACAAGACTGACCATTCAGGAGAAAGTTTGAAATGTTCTGATTCTCCAAGATCAACTAACACCACAAATTAAGTTTCTAGTCTGTGAGAAAAAGAAAATCCAATTTAATCTTTTTTCTTTTCAGGCTTCCATACTTTAAAATTAGAGACATTCGCTTTTGGTGGGGACTAATGAAAAGCCCCCCCAATGATTAGTCATCTCAGAACATTGTACAATTATTGATTTAATCATTGTTTTAAAGATACAACTGGTCCATTATTTGGTGACTAGTTACAGCTAAATCGCATTGGATCCACCAGTTCTTGTATGATCACCGGAGTTGAGCAACATCGAGCCTGGTCAGTACTTAGATGGGTGACCATTTTGGAATACTAAGTGCTGTAAGCAGCTGGAGAACATATAGAGATCCACCCATAGTAATCTTGTTAATCCTCCTAAGGAGGAGAAAACCAATCTGTACACTATGCTCAATAATGCAAGCAAAAAGCCCCCAGCACCCTGAACAGCCTGGCTACGAGTGACAAGAAATGAATGAATTTAGTGACTAAACCATTTCTAAATGACACATACTCATATGCATTATGGACCATAATCACCATTGGAGAAATATTCATACCGTCTCAATGGCTAAAAATGACTAAGACAATCCACACAGGAAGTTGCATAAGGCTGGTTGGAAACTGAAATCACAAATACATGCATACATTATAATGTGGCTTGGGTTGGTGATTCAACTTCAATACGGCTAAGGGACAAGACTGAGCTCTAATAAGGTGTGTCAGAATAACATAATTAAGACAAAATTATTATACACTGATCTACTCGGACTAATGTCCTCATCTTGGTTGTTATAGTCACAACAGATAAAAAAAACAATTGTTTGGCATTATATGAACTTCATAAAAGGAGTAAAAACTACATTTATTATCAGAATGAAAGATTATATCCAGAACACAACAGAAACCTGAGGAAGACCAGAGGATACACGGCTGAAATACTGGGAAAAAACAAAAACAAAAACAATAAAAACAAGAAAAATCAGTCTGAACAAACCACATACAATGTCTAAATAAGTCCAAATAAAACTTTGTACATTTCCCTCCATCTGACCTTGTGCCACAGTAAACAGTCAATATCAATGCTGAAAAATCCCACAAGAACCTATGCCAATGGTTCCCAACCTTTTCAAGCCATTCCCCACTTTTGTCAACAACATTACTAGTATTCCACCCCACCCCCCATTTGTGGGTCTAATAGTGAGAGAGCACATCTTAAATCATTCTCAACTTGGAGCTTATTTCAAGCCTTCGACTTGATAGATAGAAGTGCAGAAAATCCTAATTCTAGACTGGACTTTTATTTTTATCTAATAACCTTATTCCCCCCTTAAATAAAAACAAGGATGGGCAACGAAGATTGGAAGGGATAAGGGAGAGACTAAGATGATACAGGTGAAGGGTGAGAGAAGAGCAGATAGGTAACTCATAATCTTAGTTGTAAACACCAATGGAATTTACACGAGTTCAGCTAGTGCAAATTATTATGATTATTTTTTTGTTTAAAGGTAAAAAAAACATTTCACACTATCAAGTTTCAATAAATATCTCCAGTTCTATAGAGTGTACCAAATAATTTCTTTCTTCTTGCTAATAGCAAAGATTCTGACAAGTTCAGGGTTTTATTTCCTCAGGTGTCGATTTCCTGCCAACCACCATATTCAAATCACCGTTCCGAACCATCAAAGCTGCCGGAATAGTGAATCTTGGATTAGTGTACTTCCATTCTGCTGAAAGTTGGCAACAATAAGACGCCAAGTGTGTTCCGATTATAGCCGAATAGATAACACTGCTGTTGGATGTTATGTTAAAGAGCTACAGAAATTTTTCACACCAGGGCTAGAAATTAACAGGGAAGATATTTATTTGTCCCAAACACATTTTTACCATCTGGAAGTGATTTTAAAAAAGAAAGAAAAAAAAGAAATTTCTTTTTTTTAAATTTTTTTTTTTTAAAATCACTTATGTCCCAGAGGCATCCGGGGAAGATATCTTTCTTTTTTAAAAATTTGGTGAGGATTGTTCTTGTTTTTGTTACAGTAGAAAAACAAAGTCAACTGCAGGTTTGGACCGGAGTTTGACAATTATTTATTTCCTGAACATTTTAATGGTGCTTTTATTATGTTACTAACAACTATAGATGATAACAAAGAAGCAACATTTTGATTTTGGGACCATTTACATTTCATTCAGGATGGTTAAAATTGTTGGTAGTGAAAAAAGTTAGTCTGGAGCCCTGTTCCACACGGTCCTTCCTGACAACAGACACTTTGTTTGTCTGTTTACCATTTACACAGCAGTGAATATATCTTAGTTTTATCAGAAGTGAAATCTGACATTTTCATATGCATAAGATTTAAGCAAGTACCAAATCATTAGTACTAGCTGAAAACCAGCCCTAGATTTTCAGCTCATTACTGCGGGAGGCCTAAATGGGACCATTGGACTCAATAAGAGATCAAAACCATTTGGGGGAGGGGACCTTAATTCTATACGTCTGGCTAAAATGCACAGTTTCGGCAACTTACCAGGATCTACCGTAAGATCACCCAGGGTGTTAACATGGAAAAACAGCCAAATTTGGGTGGGGAAAATAAATGGACCAAATAATAGCCCAGTGCCATTATTCAAAGGTCATCACAACTGCTAAATTGAGCATAATAAAACAATACAAGTTATGACTCACATGTTTTTATTCACTTCACTATCAAATCAGCAACTCATTTTAATTGTATTTGGTACTTCTTTGGACAGTGTTTTCTTTTTAAGTTGCTACGAGAGCCAAATATATATATATATATATATACTAAATACAGTCTATATATTATATAGACTGTATTTAGTACCTGCAAACACCAAAAATAATTTATTTTTTGTAATACATAAATAATATAACTTGTTTGTTTCTCAAACTCATTCAGCAATAGTGAAGTATCATCGAGCGAATTAATTTCTTTGAAGCAACTTTTTGTTTATACAATGAATTGACAGATATTTCAGACTTGATGTCTTAATTATTATATGTGTATTCAAGTTGTCCAGTTTTCTTATACAAAAGTGCATTAAAACAGATGCTTTCAAATATTCATCTACAAAAACTTGACCCCCAAATAAAAGCCCACCTAAAATAACTGGCCATGGGCGATCTATCGGGTGGTGATCTTATGGTAGATCCCGGTAAAGGTCGCATATAGATGAAAGGAATCAGACTTTTAGTATTATATAGATAGATAAATAAATAAATCAAAATCAGATCATTATTATCAGGGATAGCATGAACACAGATACCACATTATCTTTTTCTTTTTATAAACTAATAGGCAAAAAACATGCTCTGATGTCCCATTAATTCTAGCCATCTTAGTTATGCTAACAGATGGACAGACAGACATTTGGTGAATTAAAGTAATATTAAATGTTTAGGTAATCTAGAAAGCAGCCAGACAAGGTCTAGTTTAGCATATACTTACATTATAAATTGAAACCCCCACTAAAAACTTAGGTCCTATTAGTACACAGAAAATTTAACTATATGTTGTGTGGTTCCTGAGTGATGCTGTCACATACAAACATTTGGTGAATTATAGTATTAGTATTTAAAACAAGTTTATTGAGAGTTCCCAGAATCAAAATGGCTTTTATGACCTCTGTCAAAATTAATTTGTGTTGAGTATTATTTTTTTTGTTATGAGAGAAAAAAAAAAATGGACTGTGCACTGATGCTGACACACATCTCAAAGACAAAAGTAATGTTCAACAATCAAGTCCCCCAAAAGACCATAAGAATAAAGGGTGAGGCTCTAGAAGAGGTTGACGAATACGTTTACCTACGACAGGTAATAAAGTTAGAGCAAGCGAAATAAAATGATGCATAACGATTGACTGGAAATCATTTGGTATGAATTGCCAATGTGCTTAAAGTATACAAAGAATGTATAATACCAGCTGTGTAACATTGAAATTAACAAAACGAACTGAGAACCAACTTAGAATCGCACAGAGAGCCATGGAAAGAGCAATGCTAGGGATAGCTCTAAGAGATAGAAAAAGATCAACGTGGATCAGATATCACACAGCGGCATGCATTCTGGGCATGCCAGATATGCTTTGAATGATCACTTAAGTCAGTGATTTCGAAATTGGGGTCCGCAGACCTCTGGGTGTCGGTCAAATAATGCTTGGGGGTTCGCAACAGTGTTCTCTCTGAACCTGATATTGTGAATCTTGTGGCAGAGAAGCAACATCATCCATCACACTTCTATCAAAAAACATAATTATTGTACACAGACCTGAACCATATATTAGAATTCAATTAAATGTAATCCATTTTAAAAAAAGCAATTTTTGACATTTTAGGTCAAAAATTGCTTTTTATTGTAGTGCATTAATTAGTTTAAAAACTAAATGCTAAAAATAGGGGTCTGCCAGAATATTTCCTTTATAGAAGGGGTCCTCGAGTTATCTAAGTCTCGAAACCACCGACTTAAGTGTTTTCCTCCAACCAAGCTTGAAGAAAAATTTTACAACTGCATCAAAAAATAAACAAACATATACTAATATTGGAGGCTGCTGTTTGTGTGTCACTATCATGCTCAAACGACAAGACCCACCGACCTAATTTTTGGCATGAAGACTCACAAAACATCCAGTTGACAGAGCACAGCATGCAAAATGGTAGGGGCAGATAAGGTCAAATTCGACCTCTGAGGTCACCGAAGGCCATTGGAGGTAGAATTAGTTTGTGCCTGTATTGCAGCTAAATAATTATGGAAAAACTAAAAAACTGACATCCAACAGGAGAAGCACTAATGTGTACCCAGACTAAGGGACTACATATATCATTTCTTTTATTTTGTGCATCAGAATATTTTTTTTCCTGTGTTATATTTGCAGTTATTTTTCCCTGTGCAACGCCAAGTATCCTTGCTAGTAAATAAATAAAATCAGGCGCTTGCAATGTGAGGCAAGTTAAAAAAAAGA
>VCCN01001484.1:2588076-2601673 GCA_006491835.1 Architeuthis dux | reverse complement strand
AATAACGAAGGTTTAAAAGAAAATATCATCGAATACAGTATCAAATGAATAGTTACCAGTAACATCTATCAATTTGCCCATATTTGAAAATTAGGCTAATCTCCATATTTGAAAATTAGGTTGGTTTCTGTATTTGGAAATTGGGCTAACTGGCTGAAAAGCTGCCCTACAGGCGTTATTTTCAGCTAAATGTCAACTTTATACAGTTAAACAAAAAGATAAAGATTAGGTTAAACAAACCTGACGGACACAAAGTAAGGGTCCAGTTTAGGTTTTTACTTACATTGTAAATGAAACCCCTTCCTAAACTTTCAAAAACTAATATGCTAAAAACACGCTCTGAGGTCCCATTTGTGACAACAGAAAATTTGGTAGCAAAAGCAATAGCCATTCTTGAGTTATGCAATGACAGTCAGACTAGAGCAGTGCCCATTCCAAAGGTGCATGTTTGGAAGACTTGATGGTGTGTTGAGCAGCCTTGCATAATAGTCATGTAAAATAATATTCCGTTCGTCGTACAAAACAACAGCTGCAAAGTATTTCAGTTACTTCTCTCCAGAGTTGCCAATTTAGATATTTTATATCTAAATTTAGATCTATTGTCAGTTTATTAGATTTCTCAAGAACAGCTGATCAAAAATAACTTTAAACTTGATACTGCACTGCCTTGTGTGCTGACTAATATATATGGCAAATGTCAACTTTGTACAATGTACAGTTGTTGAGTAATCGCAGTTCATACACACACACAGACAGAGATTTCTTCAATTGTAGTTAGATTTCTGCACCTGGAAATTAGAAACTGTCCATCAAAACTGTTACAAAAACTGTCAACAAAGGTTTCTTCAGTTTTTAAGTTGGTCTGGCTGGCTCGTTATGTATGTATGTATGTTGAAAATTTAAATATTTACTCCTTATTATGCCTCGAAAAACGTTTTTTTGTTTATTTAAATTCTCCACTAAATAGGTTTTTAGTAAGGGGTTCAATTTTCAATGTAAGTCTATGCTATATTGATCCCTTAGTTTGTGTCTGACAGAATTCATGCTAGTTTTTTGAAAATTCAGACTTTTTAGTGTTCTCTGTCCAACAAAATGTGAGAGAAGTAACTTATTGATAGATCATCTCTCTTTCCAATTTTTTAATTGATCACCCCCAACACGGCATGTTGCCAAAAGACATTGGTCCAGTGATGGTTTCTATTGAGTGACCAAACAGACCTGTTTGAAAATTAAGATAATTTCTTTATCAGTTTAATGTTGCTTCTAAATTTGTTTCAAACGTGATAAATCTGAAATGTTCTCTTGATAAGGATTTTGTGTCATTTTTAGGAGCTTACCTCATTAAAGTACTATTAAGCACTCAGTGCCATTGTAAGTGTGTGTGTAAAGAAAGATTTCCTCACAGCATTTAAAGAAAATTCTTGCAGCAGTGTAAGTAACCTATTCCAAATCAATGAAAAATCCAGTTTTTATAACTTTTACAAAAGCATTCATTAGCAAGATGCATTCTCAGTTTGCTCTCAGGTATACCACCAGTTTGCTCTCAGGTATATCACCAGTTTGCTTTCAGGTATATCACCAGTTTGCTCTCAGGTATATCACCAGTTTTCCAGCAACTGATGGTCTGACAGGGCTGGTACAATGGTTTCATGCACTCTAGGGGAGACTTAAAATTTCCACAAGGGTTTCATGTGCCGTAAGTGAGACTTAAAATCTGTGCCCAGTTGTATTCTAACGACTATTTTTTACAGTTTGAAGTGTATCCCTAGGACCTTTGCACCCTAGGCGATCGCCTTGGTTTGCCTAATGGACGGGCCAGCCCTGTAGTCTGGTACTGCTTTTAATCTAGACAAAATTACAAGCTGACACTTCAATTTCTTACGGCTTTGAAACTAGTTCACTGAGTGGTCACAGGTGGTGTAACGAAATGCACTATGTGTTCGAGCATTTGGCGTACGTGATCAAAAGCCCATATTGTATTACCAGGGCTAGTGATGTGTGTTAAACTGCGTACGTGACAAACTGGACAGATCGTATTACCGGTAGCTGTTAAAAGGGGCCCAGATTCGAAAATAGGAGGGAGTTGAGATCTGAAGCTGTTAGTGACGGGTCGCACAAAGAGGGTATGGGGTGAGGGAGGAGAGAGCTAGCAGTTTTAGATTTGAATCTGGCAGCGACAGGTCTAGTAGTAATTCAGAAAAGTGACCAACTCATTTAGAAAACTAAATGAAACAGAATTCCATGCCTCGAAGTGACCAGCGAACCGGCCCAGAAAAGAAGACGTCATCATCCTCTCATACTCTCTCAGCGTGAAGAAGTAGTACAACTGGCATTATACTACAGTGACATGGAGTCGTACCATAAAGAATTTAAATTAGATCATGAGTGTAATTAAAGTGGAGGATGGCTTCAAAAGAAACATCATAGAATCCCCATGTGTTTGGAGCAAAACAGTCCGCAAATCACCAAGGTGCTGCCGAGTGTGCATGAATTTGCTAAGCTCATGGATGATGAGAACCTCAGTCCTAAACAAGTGTATAATGCAGATGAAACTGCTTTATATTTGCAACGTACTGCAGAGAGAACCTTTAATTAATGTACCTGTATCTGTTTCATTTACATTAATAAACTGTATCATTTACATCAATGTATTGCATTTCACCATTTAATTCAGATTTAATATTTATTTAATTTAAGTTTCTAACAATTTTATTGCTTTAAAGATATGTGATGTGCATAATTAGTTGGTCAGAGGTGTATTATTGGATTATTATTACAAGACCTCTGTTGGTCCAGCAAAATGGATAACATTTCTGGAACCAAGTGTGCCAGAAAATTGGTGGTCTACCTATACTACAAATCATATCTCCTCTCAAGAAGACCAGAACTCTAACTTGTTATGACATTGGTCAGACTACCTGAGAAAAATCGCTTTGCAGCCTTTTGGCTAAGATCAAAGTGTAGTATCTATTCTTTGAAACTGCCATGGCCTCGAAGCTCGGAGAAACACAGCCCATATGGGGTCCTGTGGCTTGATCGGGTATTGTCCTGGGAGAAGTTGTGCAGGATATCTTGGCTGTGGCTGATAACGCGCTAAGATTGAAGTGAATTATCTTCGCTTCGAGACTGCCATGGCCTCGAAGTTCGGAGAAACATGGCCCTTCGGGGGTCCTGTGGCATGCTCGGGTATCTTCGGATACCTGGGAGAAGTTGCGCAGGATATCTTAGTCAGCTGGTCGCGATCCCCATTAGCATACATGGGATCTCCATCCCCTCCTCCTGCATGCCGACCCCACATTAAAAAGACTTCATGTCAAATTTGCCGCCGTGGGGAGGCGAATAAAGAAAAAGATCAAAATGTAGTATCTGTTCTTCGAAACTGCCATGGCCTTGAAGTTCAGAGAACCACGGCCCTTCTGGGGTCCTTGTGGCACGCTCGGGTATCGTCCTGGGAGAAGTTGCACAGGATATCTTGGCCAACTGGTCGGGAGGCGATCATCATTAGCATGCTCAGGATTTGTCCTGAGAAGCTTTTGGGATTTCCACGCCTTACTCCCGGTACTCGTGGCATTTGTCTAAGTGACAGGGATTTGGGATTCTCCCCCCTCAAGTCTCTTTTCATTCCTGGTCAGCAGACTGTTCCGAATGGTTGAAAATTGTGCTTGATTATCTGGTGGGAGTTCATGAGGAACCCAACCCCACACCTTGATTTCTTGAGATGTTTGTGCATAATTGAACATAATGCTTTGTGCCTTTTTGCTAAATTTCTAGTGCTTTAACAAGGATCTGCTTTAACATATCTCCAGAAGATCTTTATTCAAAGTGGTTGGTCTTCCAGAGCAAAGACTTATGAGAAAGGTCACAGTCACCCTTTTTTGCTAATTCATTGCTGGCATTTACACACAGTCACTGAACTTGGATAAACAGGACAAATATTCTTCATTGTCTGTGTAGCCTTATGCTTTTATGAAATTCATATAACATGCAATGGTGAACATGAAACTCATTAAAATTTGTCTCCCATAAACTATAAATAACACAATGCCTGATGGAACAGCTATTAATCTAAATCTAGCTCTTATTTTTTACCTTGATTTTAAGTAGTTGGTTAGTTCCAAATTTACATATGTAAAAGGATATATCTGATATATGGTTTATCTGAACTCCATACATTCTATTTTGATCTAATGCTCTAACAATAAATTTGGCCTGTTTGTTGTAATAGTAGTATCAATAACAGTTTGAGGAATGTATGAATGGAGGTATCATTAGCTACAGTTGCTGTATGTGGGAGACGGCAGCATATTCATTTTCCGCATTTCTACAGAGGACAGGGATAAGCGAAAGACAAAGTTGCATGTTGTCAATTTCCAAACTTGTTGATAGAATGAAGGACGAGAAAGCTTCATATTTGAACAATGAAATAAGTTTTAATAAATAAGAGACAATCACAAAGAGTGTAAAGAGTAACAGCCATTATGAAAGATTATTTGCATTTAAAAGGTACTGGAATAAACACATATTTAAGTAAGAGAAAAAGACGGGTCTGGTTAGTCACTCAATAGAAACCATCATGTGGTCAATGTCTTTTGGCAGCATACCATGTTGGGGGTGATCAATTAAAATTTTGGAAAAAGGGGTGATCATTGAATAAGTTACTTCTATTGCCTTTTGTTGGCCAGTGATCACTAAAAAGTCTGAATTTTCAAAAAACACTGTTGGACATAAACTAAGGGACCTATTTAGAAATAGAAAGCATCACGTGATCAACATATTTTGGCAGCATGCCGTGTTGGGAGTGATCAATTAAAAATTTAGAAAAAGGGGTGATAAATGAATAAGTTACTTCTCTTGACTTTTGTTTGCCAGTGATCACTAAAGAAACTAAGAAAGTCTGCATTTTCAAAAAACAGTGTGAATGCTGCTAGACTAAGGTTCCTATTAGCATAAACTTACATTACAAATGTAACTTCCAAATAAAAACCTATTTTGGGGGGAAATTTACAAAAAAACAAAAACATGTTTTTTCTAAACATGATAAGGAGTAAATGTTGGAATTAAAGCCTGCTCCAGTGGTGCAGCCTGTACATGTGATAGATACATAGCCAGCCAGCCAGCCAGCCAACCAACCAGACCAACTTAAAAACCGAAGAAAGTTTTGGTGACAGTTTTGTTTGATGGTTCCTAATAAACACATATTTAGGTAATACCCAGGGCCGTAAATTCAAAACTCTGTAATCCTGTAGG
Source organism: Architeuthis dux (assembly GCA_006491835.1). Classification (NCBI taxonomy): domain Eukaryota; kingdom Metazoa; phylum Mollusca; class Cephalopoda; order Oegopsida; family Architeuthidae; genus Architeuthis; species Architeuthis dux. The sequence continues at coordinate 2,596,426 of VCCN01001484.1, read as the reverse complement.
CATTTCTGAGGAAAAGGTGTCATACTGCATATTTAGAAAGTTCAATGTCTCCCAAATATGGATCCACTGTATAACAATGAAATAAGGGTCCCAGTTTTTTATAATTTTGATTGAAACAATATGGCCGCCACTGTTTATCATTCACCTTATTTAAAGTGATAGTTTGGATTTTTTGAAGTGGGGTTGTATGAGATACTTATTTAGAATATTTTCACTGCTTTACCTGGCCCCCTCCACAGCAGTTCATGGCTTTGTTTCAATGTGGATACTCCTGTCTTTTTCTGCAATTTGAGAGAGTCGCAACCCAAATCTACTGTAGATAAGACACTGACTATGGATAAGTACCTCATACAACCCCACTTCAAAAAATCCAAACTATCCCTTTAAAGGATAAAAGTTTAAAGCTTTATGCCTTGTTTCCTCATAGTTTTGTCTGGTAATTCCTTATAATATACGCATTACTGCGTTTCTGTTTCAGCCTGATCATGGAAGCTGTTTGCAGTATCAAGCAGATTCGCCAGTCCCCAAATTTAGAAGAATGTCTCATCTGTCAAGAGAGGGAAAATGACAGGTTAATAAAGGGTGGAGAACAGGGGCTTGTGACATTAAATGTGCTTCCCAGACAAGAGATAAACTGTGTGACAGAGACAACAATCGATCAGATCAAGGAATTATCATCAACAGATATTAATCAACTGTGGTGGCACAAGTCATGTTTCTCATTATTCACAAGCAAGACTCTCATTGAAAGATTACAAAAGGAAATGCAGACTTCCAGACCACAAATTTGTGAACACGTCAACCACAATGCTGTGAAGCTCAACAACATCTGTCAAGTTGGATCTTTGCATCTTCTGCCAAGACACAAAAGTGAAAGAATCAATGTCATCTGTGAGCACATTTAGGATGAGTGATCAGATCCAGGATTTGTCCAAGTATGACCAAGTGGCCCATGTGCATCTAGCAGGTATTAGTGACCAAAATCATAGCAGAAGGGAAATACCACCCAAACTGCTACAAGAAGTTCAAGCGAAATGCATCAAAGACAAAACAAAGTTCATAAAAATACAGATCTTGCTATGGTGGCAATGTGGTCCAGAAGGCGACATGATGATGAAAGATTTGAAGCCATCAAAAAGGGAATGCCTTTAGGTCTCTAAGGTGATGGAAATGCTCTTTCCAGCCAGAGTTATAGAAGACAAGGCCTGTCCAAAATCAACAGAAAATATAAAGAAGGAATGGTTTAAAAAAACCCAGATCTTGCTATGGAATGGCTTGTCAATGAGATCAGAGTATCTGCAAAGAAGGCACATGTCCTTCAACTGTCTGAAGTGTGGAACAGATATTGTGAATTAGCATAAAAAGCTGCTGATTTAGAAGCAGGAGAACTACAGTCAAAGAAAAATGTCAAGTATATGCACAAGACTGATATGAGATCATTACTGTACTTAACCAATATGTTGCTTGTTCCCAGGATATTTGGACATGTACCATTTTCACATCTCATGTCAGAGGAAGAAGAGTTTTGTGCAATCCCTACATATCAGTCTCCTGATGCGGGATTCCTGGAGATGGTACATGTAGCATTGAAATTAAGAGGAGACATACTGGCACACCCTAAGTACACTGGATTTGTTGTCAGTGAAGACAAAATGATAGCGTGTGTTCCTGAAAACATGTTCATGTTTATCCTCTTGATGTTTGGTGGCCACAGCCTGTTGGAAGGAAGCCCAGAGGATGAAGAAGACATCACTTGGGACAGGGAGGAAACTGATACTAAGACAAGAGTTCTAAGTGTGGCCCAAGATCTTCTCTGCAATGTGACAGGTGGGAAACACTGGAGGCCCAAGCATGTGGGACTAGCCAGTACCTCGCTATGGCATGATCCAGAAACAGGAGCAATGACTCCACCTAACCTTGTGCTTGGCAGATTTATGCATTTTACATGCAACAACATTGACATAAATGATTCAACGTTTGATGGCAAAAACAGCTTCAATGCTACACAGATGGCAGGGTGGCAACATGGTCCAGAAGGCAACATTATGATGAAGGATTTGAAGCCATCAAAAAGGAAAAGCCTTCAGGTCCCTAAGGTGATGGAGATGCTCTTTGCAGCCGGAGTTATAGAATGCGAGGCCTGTCCAAAATCAACAGAAAATACAAAGGAGTGGTTAAAAAAATCAGATGAGAATGGATCAACTGCAAAAACTTCTGCCAAAGATATGGCATTCTTTTTCAAGCATCAGGATGAAGGAGATGTGAAGGAAGGCTGAACAAGCTTCAACCAAAGACACAGTGAAATGTCAGCTGAAATGACAAGAATTGGTTACATGCCCATTATCCAGGCACCAAGCCTAGATATGCAGAAAACTAGGGCAGCATCACATTGTTATCACAGTGGATGAGGCATTGTTCTGTAAGTTGATGGAGCTGAAGTGGGCAAATGCTTACTGTCAGATTAGGTGGCCTTCATACTACCATGGAATTCATGGATGTTATCGGCAAGCACATCCAATCATCTGCACTGTTGGAAGCATGGGTTGACGGCAACCTACTTTGCCCCCAAACTGCCCCAAAAGTTATGGCAGGAAAGTCCTACACCAAAAGAATTAGAGCCCACAAAATTATTCTCCAATCCATGTGGAGGATGCTTTTTCCTCAGCTGCTTAACTTCCTGGAAGACAGGAATCTTGACCTGAAAAATCTATTGGACAAGACAGATCTTGTTACATTGCTCACTGTTTGACACTGTCACAGAAGCCTACATTGCAGCCAACGACAACCCAAACTTCAGGTTTTGGTGGGGCTACATGCAAATGGTCCACATCTTTCTGTTGTTCCCTCGCTCTCAGAGGATGGAATCTGGGACCTGCACCTTTTTGCATTCCAGCAAATGTTTCCCTATTTCATGCAAATGTCTTTTGCGTGTGTTCCTGAAAACATTTTCATGTTCATCCTCTTGATGTTTGGTGGCCACAGCCTGTTGGAAGGAAGCCCAGAGGATGAAGAAGACATCACTTGGGACAGGGAGGAAACTGATACTAAGACAAATTGCTTATGCTTGCTGGGGGACCATCTACCTGAATGAGATGCACCAACTTCCACACCCTGTCAAGAGGGAGTTTGAGGCTGGAAACTTTGTAGTGAAGCGCTCTTTACATCGCTTCAACCAAGTGGACCCAGATCAGGAGGCATTATTGGAACCACAAAGACATCTTCAAAACTCAGCAGGTGGGCTCTGGCTTCAACCTCCGATCTCATCTTGCCCATGATACCAGAGTTTCCTTCGGTCTGGGTCTGGGTCTGGTGACAACTGTATCCACAATGAAACCAGAAAGGCAGAATGAAATAGGGCTCAAAAGATGAAGACGCTTTGCTAGCAGTCTTGCAGAGATTTGCTCTCTTTTCAGCTAACCTGCCCCTGCAAACTGACACTGCAAAACATTGCAAACAAAGAGTTGGCTACCCAGGAAATTGAAGATGATCTGTTGACAGCACAAGAATTGTTAGAAGCGGAACAGCGAGCATTGTTGTCTCTGCAAGAGACACCGATATCTTGGTACTGCTGATCGCTTACTTCCACATGATGCCGTGCCAACCAATCTGCATGAAGACTGGGACTGCAAAGGAAAGAAAATACATCCCAGTCTTCATGCCATAGCGGAACAGCTGCAGGTGGAAGCACAGGTCCTCAAGCTGCTTCCAGGTTTCCATGCTCTGACTGGGAGCAACTCAATTTCATATATTGCTGGCCATACAAAGAAGATGTGCTGGGATGTGTTTGTAGAGCATAACCATCTGCTTAAGGGGTTGGCAAAGGTCCTGAACTTAGTACCACACCATTTGGGATGCAGAAGTGTTTTTTCTGCAAATTGTATGGTGCGATGAATGCTGACAACGTCAATGAAGTTCGGTCGAGCATGTTTGTTAAGGGCATGACAATAGAGAGACTACCACCAACCAGAGATTCTCCCTACTTTCACATTCAGCGTTCTCATTTCCAGGCTTTGGTCTGGCGGCAGGTCCACTTGCATCACCCAGTTCTGCATAGTAGAAACTTCAAATTTTGTACATACACTCCCCACAATAAATAGAGAAAATGCCTTTTTTGTTTTTTTAAAATTCCCCTCCAAAATAGGGTTTTAGTGGGGGGTGTTCAATTTTCAATATAAGCTTATGCTAAATTGGTCACTAGTTTGTACTTGCTTGTTTTTTGAACATTCAGTCATTTTTTAGTGATCATAGCCCAACTGTTTAATTGATCACCACCAATACAGCATATATGGGTGGCAGTGATTCACAATTTCCCTTGGAATGCCAGTATAGCTTGTTTTTTGCTTTGTATTGAAGACTTAGTACTTAGACGTGTCCCTTTCAGGGTCATGCTGGTTTTCCATCATTTACATACTTGAAGAACCTGTGAATGCACAGTTTTGTTTTAATAAATTGATTAAAACAGTTTTGGCAGTCATTTTGTATTTTTATTATTTATGACGAAACAGTGACTTTTACAGATTGTTATACAGCACCTAGAAATCTTACAGAAACAACACATGAAGTACTTTTCCTCAAAAATGCCTACAACATTTTATCATGGGGAATTTGTCCATTTTTGATCTTGTCTATAAGAGAAGAAGAAATGTTTATGAAATATCCAGTATTAGAAAAGTCTTTGGTCCAAGTTTTTGTGTGTGATGTACAAAGTAAAGATTGGAGTTTGTGTGTGTAAATGTGCATGCAAATAGAAGTGTATATAATGTGAGCCAGGAACGTTTCTCAAGCAAGTGCTGGGCATGACTGACTACAGATTGGCTTTGCATCTTTTCTCTTGTATCTTCTAGGTAGGCTCGAAATAAAGGTTGTCTGAAGATTTTCAATGTCACCTGTGATTGGTCAGAAAATCTTAGTATGTTGCAGATTATGTTTTGGCGGACTATAAGTATTTTCGGCATTTCAAGCAGGAAAACTGTAGGATCCATTTATAATTGCATACACATCCAGTTGTTAACCTGACACATATTTTAATGAGATATTACTTTCCAAACATCCTATTATATTAAAATCACTGAATGTGAGGAGGTAAACAGTAATTTCAAGTCAACTGGACTGGAACAAACCAGGTCACGTGACCAACATCTTTTTGATGCCCGTGTTGAGGGTGATCAATTAAAAAATTGGGAAAAGGGGTGATTAATGTATAAATCACTTTTCTCACCTTTCATTGGGCAGTAATCACTGAAAAATCTGTATTTTCAAAAAACAAGCATGAATACTGCCAGACACAAACTAAGGGACCGAAGTAGCATAAACAAAACTGAAGAAACCCATGTTGACAGTTTGGGGTGAATGTTTTTAATACAATTGAAATGTGATCTGCCTCAAAGACACTACACAGTCACATAATGACACCACCTTCAATGGCAAGTATTTTAGCCGCCCTATTGGGGTTCTCACCTTTTGTTGTATACTTGCTTGTCATCAAGTCAAATTTGTTTGAGAAAATGTGTGTAGACAAATAAAATCATATATACATAATGAGCTGTCTATCACACATAATACCAGTATCAGGCATCAGCCCCTCTCCCTTCCTACCCTCTTATTAAACTATCTACTCTCCCTTTCTACTGTGTCTGTCACACATATAGTATCAGTTGCAGCCATCAGTTGAGCCTGTTGTTGTACACTTATGATAACTCTTAGTGGAGTGACAGGTCATGGACTAGTATATATAAAATATAAAACAGTGCCCCTCTGTTGCACTAAAAGTGGTAGGGTCAAAGGTACACTTTGATGTCTGTGACAAGTATATTTAGGAAGTTACAATAAAAATTACCTACCTGAAAGAAATATTATCAACCTAAAACATATTTCCAGCCTAAAAGAGCATTACCAACCAAAAAATTATTACCTACCTTACAAAGTATTACCTACCAAAAAGATATAATCTAACTAAAAAACAAATATTACCTACTTAAAAGATATAATCTAACTAAAATAAAATATTACCTACCTAAAAATTTACATACCTAAAAAAAATATTACCAACCCCCCAAAATTGTCCTACCCAAAACACATATTACCAATAAAAAAAAATGACCTACCTCAAAAGAATCACCCACCTAAAAAAATATTATTTACCCAAAAATAATATTACCTACCTAAAAAAAAATTGTATCTACCAAAAATAATTACCAATCTAAAAAAAATATTACCTACCTACAAAAATCTTAACTATCTAAAAAAAACCTTACAAATTACAAATTTATTCATAGAAATATGTTATTTTGTAAAACTTATATTTTGTGAGCTTATTGCTAACACTATAATTTTGCAAGATTAGCTTATTCTAGCCAGTGTTGCCAAAAATATTTTCGCGCTAGTTTGACTGCCAAAAAGCGCTAAATTTTTTTAAATGGCCAAAAAGACGCTAAAAATGGTCAAAAATAGCCAGAAAATGGCCCAAATGTTTTAGGCGAAAAAGCGCTAATTTCGCGCTTTTTGCAATGCCAAAACGCGAACCGCGCTAAATTGGCAACACTGATTATAGCTGTAAGTTTTTTCAAGCAATCCTTGGAGAAAACTAGAAAGCACACAGAGAGCACATACCTCTGCCAACGCCGTAAAAAAAAAACTAACTAAGAACTGAATGAAAATGAAATTTAAAAAACAAGGGGGAACTTTGAGTGTACAAATATTGAGTTACTTCCCTTAAAATTTAAGTTATTAAAATGTTAAATGTTTGGTTTTAACCTCTTTTCGTGCAGAATAATAAAAAATCTCTCTCAATGGAACCCCCCCCCCCAATTGCGCTCCCAAATTTATTCACTTCTTTTGTAGCCCATGGCCCACTAGAGTAGCCATCTCCAAACTTCCAAAAGGAGGACACTCTAGCTCTGGGTTCACAACCTGGGGTCCACGGAGTCTACAAAAGGTATTACGTTAGGGGGGGGGGGGCATACAAAAAAAATACTTAGAAGAAGTGTTGATTTGTCAAATATCACTTTTATAATGCAATTTTGTAGTAATTTTTGTAAAGTTTTTCAGTCTGACCCCCAAAAGGAGGACTTTGTGCCGGACGGAGGACATAGTGCTTAAAAGCCGGACTGTCTGGCCCACCCTTTAACAAAACTTCAATGAAATTCATTGAGAATCTTTGGAGATATCATGTAAACAGACGGAAAGAAAGATAGGGAGACTTGACTGAATAATATTTCTTCCAACTTCGTTGGCAGATGTAAAACAATATTGAAAAATGTTTTATTGAATTTGATAAAGTTATCACTTCGCAGTCAATATTCATTTTTATCATTTTCAAATCTTATTTATTTATTCAATCTTTTCGTTTCTAATCTCTCCGATATTTTATTTTTTTACCTTAAATTTAAAAAATAGAAAATTATAATAATAACATAATAATTAAAAACGGATTATGATTTTGTTACCCTTTTAACCATCCGTACTTGAACAATAGAAATCGTAAACTGGTAACTTAATTTCCATAGCAACAAGTAAAGCAGTTTGGTCAGAATGCACACGACTCAGGTGAAAAATAGGTAAATATTCTATTTATTCAATCATAAAACTGTTACGTGAATAATTAGATAATAGTAATAAAGAAAAACCTGTGTTTAAAGTATTAAATAGTGACTTCTTTTATTAATCTTTAATTCAAACAATAAACAAAACAATTATTGCTCCGCGGGGGGGAAAGGTTTATTATTTATTAATCCTGTAAACTTAGAACTTATTTATGTAAAAACAATGTTTTAGAAATATTTTTATTTATTTATTTATAATGCTTCTATGGGAATCTCATTATAAAATATTGTCTCGTCAACATTAAAAACAAAAATTACAATAATCACAGAACATGAAAAAATTACAAATATATCCATTTCAATAATGGAAAATACTACATTTAAATAAATTCACGTGAATTAATTAATTTAAATAAATTTTTTTTAAAAACCAAAAAACCTTTTACTATCCCAGCATCGCCATATCACACATCGGCTTGGATTGCCATTACGTACGTAATAACTTAAATTCTATTAAAGGTTTTCCCCGAGAGTTCTTAATACTGATCAATTAATTTATTTTTCATGTTATTTTCTCTAAATTTGTCAAGAAATTCATAGAAAATAATATTAAAAATTATTTTTAATTATGAATGGGAACTTTTTTTGTTGTTGAGAAACCTGAAACCTTGATGCATATCATCAGAAAAACTTAATAAATTTAAAAGTCAAACAATCTTTTAAAGTTTTTATTAAAAAAATTTTCAGAAGAAAATTTGTTTGCTTTCTTCAATTTCAGTTACCTTTGAAAAAGTGTCAGTTATGAAAAA
>VCCN01001484.1:2557645-2570880 GCA_006491835.1 Architeuthis dux | reverse complement strand
ATTTTACTATAGAAATGCATTGGAAATGATTTTACTATAATATTATCTTACTATTATATGGTCAATGTATCCGCAAACATTGCAAAAACATAAGTAGCTTTTTTTGCAGAAAAGATAAATGGTTTAATTAAATTTTCCATGGTAGAGTAAAGTCCCTTCTACTTTAACATTCAGAAAATATTTCATTTCAATATGAGTTGTTGCATTTGCAGTGAACCGAAAGATTCTTGGTAATATTTTGTAAAATAAGATGGCGCATTTTCATCTCTGCTTGAATCTGTTCATACAACTCATCTTGTTTTTAGATTTAAAATCTATCCTTGAAAATCACACTTTTAATTATGCCATGACCTGTTCCAATTGGCTGGCAATGAGGGCAATTTGTTGGGTTGTCTTTCTTTGGTACAACAAGAATTTGTTTGGAATCAAGATATTGCAACACAGACTAGGCATAATGATATGACACCTTGTCGGATCAGAAATTTTGAAATACATTGATAATTACATATCTCTGCAGCCTAATGAAAAAAAAAGCATTTATTTTACACAACAAATATTTATTTTTCAACATGATCTCCTCCTTAACAATGCACTTAATTCAGTGGTGATTGTTAATCATATAGATCAACATTATTTAGTGAAAATTTCAGATAAAAATTCAGCTATAACTATGTGTCAGGCTATGAACTTATTTATAGAAATGCATTGAAAATGATTTTACTATAGGAATGCATTACTGATTATCATTCTATAGAAGTGAGAGATGAACCTTTGAGAAGAAGCTTCTCTGATCTACCAAACAAGATTAAACATAGATCCCTGATTAAACTATCATTGTGTCTATATTGCAACTTTCAAGAAACAGTAGCTAAATGCCATCATCAAATATGCATTGTCTGCCATTTGGGAAAATCTTTTTGAAATTTCAGCTTGTGAAAGTTTTCCTTTTATATTTTAAAAGTTATTGAATACATAACTTATCAATCACTTGTGGAAAGTTACCTTGACAAAAAAATACACTTGGTCTCTTGTGACATGACAGAAAATTAATTTTGACAGTTCTTTAAGTCTGTGCAAAAAAAATCTAACAATGAAAAATCAGATTGTCTTCTATGTTCTGTGTTCTTCTTTTTTTTCAAAACGTATTCATTGCTGTCACTTCATACATACAATCCTGTCCTTTAGGCTAATACATTACTTTTTTGCCTTTCTCTCTTCAAGTTGAATGTCTTTGCCTTATGCAGTTCCCGGTCACTCCTGGGCAAGATGCCGAACATTGTAGCCTTTCTTTGGCAACATTTTTTTTTTAAAATCTTCTACTTATACTCAAGGTGTCATAGGAAAGTGGAGATGGCAGTCACATTACTTTCATCTGCCCTCTTTCACTATCCACAATCCACTTCTGACTTGCCAGGCCTGCCGAAGGGACATAGATCTGTGATGGGGGTTTGGGTTGATGGGCTTTACCCTGTTATGCTTGGTCATGAAGTATTGGCAAAGGGGAAGAGATGGACACATGCCTTTCCCAAGGGCATTAGTGTGAAGTGAGCGCAAACTGTCTCAGCTAGAGTTTGAACTCGGCTCACCAATTCTCTGTACCTTTAGCTGCTTGACCATCCACACCTCCTCTGGCATATTAGGGGTTACAAAACCTTGCATAGGTGGACATCTTGGAGAACTTTATAAATAAAAGTGAAGCCCTAGTTGAAAAAATGATCCTGTTGGTATTGTATGACTTTACCAGTTTTTGCCCGCAGATCAGACACACATTTACCATATTTCCTGACTTTGATGATGCCCTGGCCTCAAAGCGGCACCCTAATTTTGACTTGCAAAATTTGGAAACAAATGAATAAACATAAAATTATGGTATCAGTACTTTCACCTACCTACCAAGATGTTTTGTGGGTGGCTTAGCAGTTTTATTTCTTTTGTCACCTTAAAATCTAGGTCGTTTGAGGAGAGTGAAAATACTGGTAATATTGATATAAAACATCTAAATAACCACTAGTCAGTTGGTTTGTCTACCATATTATACCGATATGAGAATTAATTTTTGTGATCACATTTAATTTAATAATTATATATGATACTTTTGTTTATTTACTATTTTATACTGAGTACAATTTATACACTTCATTCAGAGGTAAAATACAGGAGTCCAGATTACTGTCTAGCATAGATTACCATCCTCTGGCGTTGGCATAGGGCTATGGAAAAAGTAACCTTCGTCCTGTAGGACACAGGGTAAATTTTAAAAAATATGCTGGGTAATATGGTAAATAAATAAAAAGAACAGGTCTGGTTAGTCACTCAATAGAAACCGTCATATGACCAATGTCTATTAGGAGCATGTCGCATTGGGGGTGATCAATAACAAATTTGAAAATGGGGTGATCAATGAATAAGTTACTTCTCTTGTCTTTTGTTGGGCAGTGATCATTAAAAAAGTCTGAATTTTCAAAAATTATGCCTGGATGCTGCTGGACACCAACTAAGGGACCAAATTAGCATAAACTTAGATTGCCCTTTAGGGTGAGGTTCAAAAAACAAAAAGACATAAGGAGTAAATGTTTAAATTTTCAGCCCTCTAGCTCTATTGGTGCACCCTGTAAGCGTGATACATACATACATTGCAAACTGAACCCTCTACTAAAAATCTATTTAGGGAGTAAATTTTCCAAAAACAAAAAAACTTTTTTGCAAACATAATAAGGAGCAAGTGCTTAAATTTTCAGCCCTCTAGCTCCATTGGTGCAGCCTGTACAAAACTGAAGAAACCTATATTGACAGTTTTGGTTGACAGTTTTATATATGCAAATATTACACTGTGTCCAATGCACTGGTGTTATGACTAGGGAGCCATCTACTGAAGCTTGAAATAAACAGTTATGGGGCTCGGACGAGTTGCAGCGAGGCATAGTCCCCTAAATACCCTTGCAAACCATGCATCTTATAGACCGGTAAATGCAATATAGTAGTGTCAGTATGCCATAAAATTATTCTGTTTCACTTACATAAAAGAAAAAGAAACTGCCCCTTTTACTCTAGATCAGAATGAAAGTGACATTTTGGAATTTGGGGTGTAAAGAATGAAAAGCATTCCGTGGCTCAAAACTGAATCATGTTTTGGCTTAACTGATTTATTCCTAATCATACAATACTATTAATACCTAATTACACAATAGTATTAATTGGTAATTTTACTATAGATTCTATAGTAATTGATGCTTAATTCATTAACTTACATAAAAGCATTGTTGTTACTAAATTTCACACAATAAAGAAATTACAAAAATATTTGTAAGTGCCCTAACGTTCATAGATCAGTTTGTTTTTTTTTACAAAGAATTTCTTCACAGATATTTTCCTTGATTTAAAACACTACATTTTGGTAAATTTCTGAATTTAACATTATATTATACATTTTCAAGACCAAATTTGTTTTATTATAGCAAGGGGGACATAACATATTTTGTGCTGTTGAGGGTCACGGAGTAAGAAAGGTTAAGAATCACTACTCTATATATTATACATGCCAGAAAAAGAAAAAGTATTATTTTTTAAAACTCACCTGATAACTATCTTTGGTGCCAGTCTTGTGTTCCTGCTTGAACTTCTCCCTTGCCATATTCCACAGAGATAACAACAGGTGATGGAGTTCCTAACCTTTTCGAACAACAAAGATACATTATCACAATACAGTTTTCACTTGAGCAGCTGATAATTTTGCATCACTATTGGGGGAAGTGAGAGGATTTACCTGGGTAGTCTATTATTTCCACCCAGTCAGCCTTAAGATAACTACCTGGCACATTAAAAAGCAGCTAAGTGTCGAACAGCATCAGCATAATCACCACCAACTACAACCGCTCCCAATCTGAACGATTTGATTACTACCCTGAAACAGGGAGATAGTTGACAATGAAAGCACATTATCTAGACTACTGTTTGTATTTTTTTTTTGTACATAACTGCTTCAATTTTCAATAATTTAAATTTGTCATTACTGGATATGCCATTATGCAGACTGAAAAGAGGCAGTGAACCAAGAGAGGCAGTGAACCATGTCTCCAGAAGAAAAAAAAGATTCTAAGGGATTGACTCCATATTGTATAATGTTCCTCCCATCGTTTTTCTTCATTTTCTTTTTTTTGTTGTTTTAATTACACATTTTAGAAAATGTTTATTTTCCCCCCTCTTTTTCTCTTTCAATTTTTACCCCTCTATTTCTTTTTCAATGTTTCCCCCTCTTTTTTCTTTCAATTTGTTCCCCCTCTTTTTTTCTTTCTATTTTTCCCCCCACTTTTTCTCTTTCAATTTTTTCCCCTCTTTTTCTCTTTCAATTTTTTCCTTCAATTTGTTCCTCCTCTTTTTCTCTTTCAATTTTTTCTCTTTCAATTTCCCCTCCCTCTGTTTCTCTTTCAATCCCCCTCCTCCTTCTCTCTTTCAATTCCCCCCCCTCTTTTCTTTCCTTTTCCTCCTGGTTGTCTTCTGAGGATTGAAGTATTTTTTCCTCCTCTTTCTCCCTCTACTATGTTCTTTTTTGTTGTTATCTAGTTAAATTGCACTTATGCTGTCCTTAGTTGAAGTATAACACCTTCACAGCCAGAATGGACACTTCTATTTATGATGCTGAAGACCAACATACAAGGTCTGTCCATAAAGTGTCCAGCCATTTAACATTAACAAAAATATAGCCTACCTAGGACAATGGCACTTTACTCCCTTCAAAGTTCTCTCTAGGGACCTCAGACACTTATCCCAGTATCCCTTCCATCTGCAAAGTCCTCTTTCAGGATCACTATCAGAAGCAATCACATTTATATTTTCTTCAAGACTTATTCTTATTGTTTGAGATTATTAATCAATTATCCCATATTCTTGCCTTGCCTTTTTAATGTGATTGCTACAAGGCAATTACAATTGTTCTTTCTATTTCTTTTTTTTCTCAATCATTTTTTTTCTTTGTCTTGTTCAGCTTTGCAGTTATTCACCTCTGCCAGTGAAGTTGGAAGAGGTATATGTATTCACACATGTCTGTCTGTCCATCTGTCCACATAATATCTCCATAAGTTCTCAATAAATTTCAATGAAAATTTGTGGAAGGATGGACAGAAGAAGTGATTACATTTTGGGGTGGATCCAGGAATTTGTTTTTGATTGAGAGATATTTTCATTATCCTGCAGGAAAAGACGTTAAAAACGAACAGTTATTAAAAAGGCTAAATTTAAATTTCGAGGGAAGTAACTCAATATTTGTACATCTAGAGTTTTGTCCCTTGTTTTTTAATATTTAATTTTCCTTCAGTTTTTAGTTAGTGTAAGGTGTTGGCAGAGGTATGCGCTCTCTGAGTGCGTTCCTTTTTTTGTTTTGTCCTCATTTCTGTGGGGGAGAGGCTTTATCCTTAAAATCATTTCATTGTCTTAAAATCTTTTGATTTCTTTTGTACATCTTTCATTTATGTAATTGTTTCCAGTATAAAAGCACTTTTGTGAAAATGTCAAAAGGTTTCATCTTTTTTTTTCCCTCTTAAAATATTTGTATTGTTGTCTTTTAAATCTGTTCTGGAAAAATCATTTTGTTTTTACTCCATCCGCTTTACACACACTGAAAAAAAATTTAACCATTTTCAAAGAGCGTTTTCAAAGAAGATCTTTCTGCTTGAATTCATCTTTAAACAACAACAAAAGAAAGGTTCAAAAGAAGATACATTATTTTTTAAATGGAAATCAAACAGGTGTGGTTAGTCACTCAGTAGAAACCGTCATGTGTCTAACATCTTTTGGCAGCATACCGTGTTGGGGGTGATCAATTAAAAAATTGGAAAAATGGCTGATCAATGAATAGGTTACTTCGCTCGCCTTTTGTTGGGCATGGATCACTAAAAAAAAGTCCATGAATGCTTCCAGAGAAAAACTAAGGGATCAATTTAGCATAAAATTACATTGCAAATTAAACCTTCCACTAAAAACCTATTTAGGTGGGGAATTTGCAAAAAACAAAAAAACGTTTTTTCTGGACTTAATAAGGAGTGCATGTTCAAATTTTAAGCCCTCTAGCTCTATTGGTGCGGCCTGTAAGCATATGTACATACATAGCCACCCAGCCAGACCAACTTAAAAACTGAAGAAACCTATGCTGACAGTTTTGGTGACAGTTTTGGTTGACAGTTTCTAATATATATGCAGGAAGATAAAATGGTACCACAACCTTTTATGGAACAATGTTTCATTGAAAATGCAAAATAAACACGTCCACACACGTCCACATATGCACACATACTACATACACACATACATTACATCACAGGCCACATATGCACACACACACACACACATGCGAACACATACCATATACACACATGTGCGTGTTTTGCATTTTTGCTGAAACATCATTTGATGAAAAGTCGTGCCACAAAAAAGAAAATTTGCAGGAATATAAAACATTGATGAACAGATAAAATCAGAGTGAGATGTTCATATCTGAATAGAGAGAGTGGGAAATGGCAGATTAACCCACTAACTGTTGCAGGAGCAGCTCAGTTACTGTGTTCTAAATGTGGTGGAAACTTTGATTATAAATAAGCTGAACAGTTTGTTTCTCCTGAAGAACATTTAGAACATTTATTTTAGTATGAAAAAAAAGTATACAAATTGTATATACAGTCACACATCATAACAATCATATTTACATAATATCTAGAGCCTTAAACATATGTGGTAGTGCAATAAACATCATAATTTTTCTTAAAAATCATTTACATCTGTTGATAGCACTTCATATTCTGTTCCATAGTCCCACCACTCTGTTGCTAAAAAAGAATTTTCTGATATTCAATCTACTTCTACCGTGTATGTCTGGCCCCTCAGTCCCTTGTACTCTCTACTAATTCTAAACCACGCATAATCTTAAACATTTCTATTAAGTCTCCCCGATCCCTCCAATTTTCTAACGATGATTATCCTAACTCTTTTAACCTATTCTCATAACTCATACTTTTTAATTCTGGTACTAACTTACAATGGACTCTTCCACTTAAAATTACTGATGACTTTTTCTGCTTGTTTCTATGATTTTCTGTCTGTAACTTTAAGTGAAAAGATAAGATCCATTCAAAGAAAACAAACTGTTCAGCTTAGTTTGTGCCACACTGTATATGTATGACTGATGGAAATTTCCGTCATTCGCAGTTGAACCATAGAAGTGCAATGACTGAAATTTCAGTCATCTGCAGTTAATGGGTTAAAAGAGAGAGAAGTTTGATTTGAATAGAATGGGGGAAGGGAGAGTTGTAAATAGAGAGGGATGGAAAGAGTTGTAAATTGTAAGGAGCATGAGGTAACACGAGAGTAGGAGGTGAGTGAGAAAGTGGAACAAGGAGAGAGGTAGAATTTTCACAGAAGAGGAAGAGGAAGAATAGAAATAGAGAAAAAGAGGAAAAGCAAGAAGAGAGAAGGAGGGAAAGACGAGAAGAGATTGTGAGAGAGAAGGAGGGAAAGACGAGAAGAGATTGTGAGAGAGAAGGAGGGAAAGACGAGAAGAGATTGTGAGGGAGAGGGATAGACGAGAAAATAGAAAAAGAAAGAGGGAACAACATAAATGAAGAGAGAAGGTCGAGAAAGGAAGAAATAATTAGGGATGGTTGGGGGGAGAGGTATAATTAAAAGAGATGTAAAAGTAAAGGAGAGAGGGAAATAAACAAGAGAGAAGGGATGATCCGAGGAAGGGATATAGAGTAGGTGATGATAGTTGACTGTTTTGAGTTAATGCCCTTGAATGCTTCAAGGTAGATGGCACTGATGGGTCTGGTTCATATCTTCCTGAACTCAGTTTTCCCGAACGTTGATTGGTTATTAAACAGGCCTTTTTTTCATACTTTATTATTTACAGAAAACACTGGTTAACTTTTCTTTCTAAAATTAGTGTGATGGGGGTATATTGTTGTATACAATTTATGAAAAAAAAAATTCTATTGCAAATGTGGTATTTATTCATGATAAAATTTAGTATTTACAATACATAGCATGTATAAGATTTATGAAGAAAAAAAAGGATTTTATGTATGATCATATGTGTCTGTATATGATTTATAAAAAAAAAGAAGGATTTATTGTTGTTGTTGATTGAGTATTTACATTAAAATGAATTTTATTTTCATTTTATTTCAGGTATTTGGATTAACGTAGGTAATTGTATGGTTTAGACGTGTAGAATCGTTGTTCAATGGACAGCGTAGATTATTTGAACATTTTGGCGAAAATTTATGAAATGAAGCAGCACTAATAATATAATTTATATATTTGCTTCTATTTTTTTATGAATCCTGTTATTTATTTTTATTCTTTTGCCATTTCTATTTTATTAAAAAACATTTGAAATTCTTAAAAAATTAAAATTTTTAAAAAAAATTAATCTTGCTTTTTCAAAAAAATTTGCAAGTAATTGTTTGTGTTTTCATTAATGTTTTTTTTCACACCTGCTGCCACTCGATGTTAAAAATTTCATAAATTTTCACCAAAATATGTTAAAATAATCTACGCCGTCCAACGAACAACGATTTTATGCGGCTGAATTATACAATTACCTATGTTAATTCAAATACCTGAAATAAAATGTAAATAAAATTAATTTTATTGTATGCTCGGGAAAACCAAAATCGGCCACCCGGTGCTGACATGTAGAATTATCCCCCTTGATGAAGGGCACCATATTGGATCTATTTAAACTGAGGAATAACAGGGGAAGACACGTGTTTGCCAGTGTTGAGATATTGAGCGCTGTTGCGTTTCTGTTTCCAACTGTCCTCAATCTCCAGCCTCTTTTTCGTTCAATTCTTTCTCATAAGCTTTGACCATTTCTGCCTCCAACCGTTTTGTGAATAGAGGTAAACGGGTGATTTTGTCTCTATTTCTCAAATGAATAATGGAGACCTAATCATTGCTTATAGCTATTGAGGGTTTTTATAGGGCCAGTGTGCTAGCCTGACATTCAAGATGGACCGCCTTAACTGCCCTGCTATTTACCCATAGCTGGAGGGTGAAATGGATTCATGCCTTTCTCAAGGGCATTAGTGCTAGGTGAACACAAACTGTCTCAGCTCTAATTTGAACTTAGTTTGCTGATCCCATTTTCCATGTCGTTAACCATTAAGCCACCCACATCTCCCATAAAGAAATATTGCCACCCCTGCCTATTAAATGTATCACCATAGCCTAGTTGCTTCATTTTTGCCACAATACTCCCACTCTGTAAGGTTATTTCTCTGTCACCCTAGACTTTACTAACCCACACCTACCCCACCCGACTCTTTGGACAGTGATACAAGGTTACATAGAGGAATACATGCCTTGGCGCGATCAAATACGCTGACATGCAACCGACTGAAGTTGTTAATTTAATATGGGTGGGTGTTACAAAACCAGTAGGACATAAAAGGATGTCATTTTAATTTTTTTTAAATTAAAAATTAAACCATATACTTACTCACTCTCTCTCACTTCACCCAAGCTTTTCGATAAACACCTAAACATCATAATGATGCTACGTCATGGTGCTGGCAAAATATATGTGTCCGTTTCACAATGGATTATTATTGTAAGTCGAGCACCCCCCCTAAAAACAAGGGAAAAAAGACAAATTTTTAAAAAATTGAGGATTTTTAGAGGATGGTTAGTGGATTACACATGTAAATTTTCAAGGCTCAATGCCAAAAATGTGACCAGAAGCACTGAAACAGACAGACAAACGAGTGAGAAAGGAAGAATACCTAGCCACCATGTTTTTTTGTTTCTTGGTCAGGTCGGTGATCGTGGCTATGATGATTCAATAACATGATTAGGGAGGGTTAAAGGGAGATATAATTAAAGAGGGACTAGAAAAAGAGAGAGGGAAGGATATGTATATTAAGAGAGAAGGGTGAGAAAGACATAGATAAACTAGCTGAAAACCACACATAAGGTGGGGATTTTCAGCTAGTTCCTGCAGAAGGCATACATGGGAGCTCAAAACTGTTTTGTTTTTAGGTGTACCATAATTCAATACCTCTGGCTACAATGCACCATTTCGGCTACTTAGAGGTCACATACATATAAACAAAATCATACTTTTAGTATTAGAGAAATAGATAGAAATCTGATCATTATTATTGGGATTAGCTTGAATGTCATGAACAAAAAGATTATTTCCCCAAAATCAAAAGACTTTTTACTCTAAAACCTTCCCCTTCCAAGTCCATTGAGTATGTATGCCAAATATGGTTGGGCTGTTCCCATGTATAGGTGGTTTCTATAGCATGACAGGCAAACAAACAAACACAGACAGACACACATATTAGAAACTGTCACCAAAACTATTAACATAGGTTTCTTCAGTTTTTAAGCTGGCTGGCTGGCTATGTATATATCACGTGTACAGGTTGCACCAATGAAGCTGAAGTACTGAAAATATAAGCACTTACTGCTTATTATGTTTACAAAAAAAGATTTTTTGTTTTTTGAAAATTTCCCTCTAAATAGGTTTTTAGTGGAGGGTTCAATTTGCAATGTAAGTTTATGCTAAATTGATTCCTTAGTTCATGTCTGGAAGCATTCACACTTGTTTTTTTGAAAATTTGGACTTTTTTAGTGATCACTGCCCAACAAAACAAAAGGCGAAAGAAGTAACTTATTCATTGATCACCCCCAAACACAAAATGCTGCTAAAAGATATTGGTCATGTGACGGTTTCTATTGAGTGACTAACCAAACCTGTACTTAGTTAATAATGGTTTCATCCATTAAGCTAATTAGCTACTACATTACATCACACAAGTTATAAATCTTTTTTCTTTCTTCTTCTTTTGGCAGGGCCTGTGGTTGAAGTAGAAGAATCTGAATACCCCTTTGATGAAATTGAGCCAGATGAACCCGAACCCGAACCTGAACCAGAAACTATAGCCGAGGTATTTCATAAACCGCTTGTAATTGACAGTGGAACTCTTCAATCAATAGAATTAAAACTAATGGACCTCTTCTGTGAATTGAATGGAAATTTAATTTGAAAATTCACCTAATGGTCAAAGGGAGATAATTTCAATCAGAAGTTATTTTTCTTGCTATTGACAGTATTTCTATATGAATTCAAAGGTTAATTGTTCCAGTTTGTTTATGAAAGAATACGATAAAATGCTTCTTGGATACAGATGACTCTTTTCAGATTTAAGATCATTTGAAGAGCATCCCCTTGTATAAATAAGCCAGGCTGCTGCAGGGTCAAACTCCGTTCCCACTTCTATTCCAACTGAAGATGATTATTGCAACTTTTGCATTGTATATATAATTATGAAAAAATATTTATTTATTAAAATGAAATAAGCCCTTGCATATTTGTAACATAAATTTTTATAGATATGTAAGAATTATCAGTTTGGCTCAGTTGGTAAGATATCCATCTACCAATCACATGGTCGTGATTTCAAATCACGGTAGGGAAGTGTTCATTTTTTATATCAGTTTGGTTTAACATGACAGGACAGGCAAACAGTGAATAGTTTACTCCCCTGAATTAGGTGAGGATTGTTGTTGTTGTTACGGGGGAAAAACAATGTCAACTTCAGCCTCCGACTTGGGCTGGAGTTTGACAAAAATATGGAATTGCTTGTGTTACACGGGTTGCTGAGAATGGAATTGCCTGTGTTGCTGGAAATGAGCTGAGAAAATGAATATATTTACCACCATGGGCGTCTGCTTGAACGAGGCATTTGTCCCTCTCCAAGAGTGAGGTAGTCTGAAAGTTGGAACCTTATAGTCAATAAAAGACAATTGTTTTATGTAACCCCAACTTAATGTTCCCATATAAAAAGACTTATTATTCGCTGGTGCTCGCTCCATCTTGTCAACCTGGCCCCGGGGTCACGTCATGCGTCTCCATCAATGGTCAAGTGCACCATCTGACATCTGGATCATACAGTGGATCGTACTTGCTTACACAGGTTGTATATTTAGGCATCTTCCCACAAAGATGAAATGCAGCACAAGGCCTTTTATTACTGCAGGACTCCAAATTGTCTTAACTGTATAATTATCATGAAGATAATTACTGTAATTGAAATTATTTTTTAAAACACTTATTTATTTCAGGTAGATGAGACTGAGATTTCAGAAGAATTGAATACAGGTGATAAATTGGAAGAATTGATTACAGGTAATAAATTTATTACTTATATGTGTGCTTGCGTGGTCGAAAAAATGAGGTCCGACCACCACAACGCTGTCACTGATGATTGAAATTTAGTATGGAGAGAGGAGGTTAGATCAATCTCTCTCTTACTTTCTGACAGAATTTTTTCTCGTCTCCTGTTTTGAAGAGATTTTTTCACACATCTCCCGTATTAAAGAGATTTTTTCACGTCTTCCATATTAAAGAGATTTTTTCACAAGTCTTCTGTTATTGAAGCATTTTTTTTCACAAGTCTACCGTTATTGAATCAATTTTTTCACAAGTCTACCGTTATTGAATCAATTTTTTCACAAGTCTACCGTTATTGAAGAGATTTTTTCACACGTTTTCTGTATTAAAGAGATTTTTTCACAAGTCTTCTGTTATTGAAGAGATTTTTTTCATTGAAAATTCAATGGATATTTTTTTTGGCTATCACCGTAAGCAAATCTGGGGACCTTGTTCCTAAGATTGAACCTGAAAACTTCCAGCAAAGAATAAAGTGTAAATGTTAAAACCTTCACCAAGGTAAAAAATTTAATATAAAAATCAAGATCAAAATTGGGGGCTAGCATTATAGTGTAAAAAATGATATCATTTTTGCCGTAAAGTAACAGATATATTGTAATTTTGTTCCATTATACAACGATGCGAAAAAGAAGAAAGACTTGAAAAATTGTACAGAAATCTTTGTTAATAGCCAGTTTTGTTTCCCTCGGACCAATAATTTATAATTGGTAACATATCTGATGCAACAAATTTTTTTTAAGGGATATTCTGTGTGGAAATTAAAATATTTTTTTTATTCAATCTAAAGGCATTATTTTTTTTCATTTTAATTAATTGATGATTTTTGTTCCACCACTCCCCCAAAATCCAGTTTTTGTTGTTTTTCATTCTGTGCATTTCTATTCACAATCATTGTTAGAGAGCACAACAATAAATATTTTAATTGATTAATAATAAAGATTGGAGTGGTAGGAAGGATCCCCCAAATTAGTCAGTGCCAGTGTTTGGTCCGTCTGTGCCCCCCCCC
>VCCN01001484.1:2524727-2538722 GCA_006491835.1 Architeuthis dux | reverse complement strand
TCTTCAGATGAACATCTGAAGATCGAAGACCACATTTTCTGAACTGAATTTTCCAGACCAAATTTTCTAAGAACTAATTTTCTGACCACCACTTTTAGACTCTTGCCTGATTGTTTGATACAATTTTTCTGAACATTTCAGGATGATAAAACAGGATCTTTTTTGTTGGTTCCTTTGAAAGACAAACGGAAAAGAGTTTTTGGTGTCCTGGGAATCGATACTATAAATGACCCTCATGAGAAATACATCTTTCTTACTCATGAAATCAATTTTTATCAGGTAAGAAGTTTTGGTTGATGTTTTAATGGAATCTTAAAACTTGAATTACTTCCCTTACGATTTGGAGAATGCAAGTCGATGAATACATCGTCTCTGCATACTTGTTTTCTTGAAGAAATATTGATAAGCTTAGCTTAGCTTTCATAAAATTAATGTTTTTCATAAACTTTATATACTTACTAGTATTAGATGGGAATTGTCAGAAGGCCATGTATGAATTTTGTCGATTTTGTTGGCATCAGAATTTTGTCATATATGACTCTCACATTAAGCAAATTTGACCACCCCTGCCTATTTCAAAGTTACACACACACATACCCATACCCATTCACCATTAACATCTTTAACTAACTCACACACATACCCCCCATTAACACCTCCCCGGACCACATACCTGACACTTTCCTCCTTTGATTCCTCAATCTCACACACATACACCAAATTCCTGATTCAAACCAAGATAGCATCTGACACTGGTTGACCATACACACAGAGTAAGCTCTATGTTTATTTCCCCAGAATATATTAAATATCCACCCAGCTTAATTATCACTCACCCCACTCACCAACCAGACAAAGACCCTACATTAGAAACATCTTTTGTATATCTCCATTGTAATTTCTTGACAAAGCCAGATGGCAAAATGTTGAAATAAAGGAAATCTTATTTGTTCATACATGGCCTTCTGACTTGTCAATTCAACTCTTAATATCGTTGGATAAATCTTGATCCACATCGATAAACTGATCATACTTACTAGTGTACCCGTGTCATAAAAAATGACGACATTTTTATTTTTGTTTGTTCATGTTTTTTAAATTCTGACTAGGCCGTTAACTGCTTCGATGTATTGTACTTTTTTCCTCCAAAAATATGGAACCCTGGTTGAGAAGGGCTGATCTGGCTTACATACTTAATGCTTAAAATTTCAACACTGTGTCATCAGTGTACCCATGGTCTATTGGTAAGTCATCAAGCTGCTAAGGTCCATGTCAATTGTTCAAACCACAGTAGTTCCACTTAATTTTATATATCAGTTTCCTTCAGCGTGACAGAAAACAAATAAATAAAAACACATCAGTAATACATAGTTTTCTAAAGATGAGTCTTGATTAATATAAATCAAGTTTGAAAATTTATAAACAATATGAACAAAAATACAAATCACTCATATATAAAATTTTTGCGGAACACTAACAACATCTCACGGTAGCCTAGGGTTCCATGGAACCCTGGTTGAGAAGGGCTGATCTATAGAAAATTAAAAAGGCAACCGCACTTTGTTCTGTATCAAATATTAAATAACAAAATGTTTGCTCTTTAGACAAGACAAATATATATAACCTGCCAGGGTCCTATAATGGAGGACTGATTAATGATAGAAACAATATGAAACTAAAGACCAACTTTTGTCGTATTACTATTCAGAGTTCAATCGATTATAAGTTGCAAGGGAGATAATTATGTGATTGTTTTTCTGAGTTACTTACCCTGGTTACTTTTATTTTGTTTTTAAAGCGATGACTATCTTCGATTAACTTCAATTAGATGACATCTTGAAAAATTTCTTAAAAGCTTAATAAAGAAATGAACCCTTTAAAAATATGGTGACATAGTAAATGTTAATGAAAATTTGGAGTTGAATTGTTATATTTAGAAGAATCAGCTACGAATTCTCAACAACGTCTCTCTCTTTGTTTCTTTTCATGTCTCTCTGTATTTTGCTGATGGGTTTAATACAGGCCTCTTTTATTATTAACGAATGGATGATAAATTTCTTTCTGGATTTTGCTAGTGGTATTGACAGGCATCTTCTATTGTTAACCAACTGTTGAAAAATCTGTTCTTTCTGGATTTTGCTGATTGGCTTGATACAGGCATCTTCTGTTACTAACCGACTGGTGAAAAATCTCTTCACCTGAAAGATTAGCATGTAGATGGATGTCTCCATTTTTACAGGTTTCATCTTCTTACCTTGAGATATAAAAATGGTGAATTTCATAAATATTTAAGAGACATTACCAAATACTGCATACACCTGGAGATAACTAGAGAACTGACTAATCAATTGTGGTAAAAGCAATATCCAGATGTGGATATTAGTTTCAAAACATCATTGAATGAATATTCTACACTAGTATAAAACCTATAAAAAATGACAGGTCTCATCATTGAATATTAAATAATTAATAACAAATATTAAATTAATAAATATGTTGTAATTTTCAATTCATCCATAATTTGACCTACAATTTGCAGTGACATAAATCAGATTTCTTTCTATTTAGATTTTTAACTGAATTGAGCAATAACATGAATAGTTTTACTTTTCAAACAAAATAATCTCCCTTGCCTGTCCCCTTTTATGTTGTTGTGCTGTTGGGAAAGTCAGTTTGGCTTTGCTCTGCTGCTTTTAAATATCATTCTGCGTTGTCCCTGTGACTGATAGACAAATCAACAAAATTGATGATAACAGCTTTTATATGGTAAGATTGTTGTTGAAGTCGTGGATGTTTAATTATAATAAATATACTAAACCAACTCAAGAAAAAAATATAGACCCCATTGCATTAATTTGCACAAGCACACAAACAAAGTATCAAGTAATTTCAATCTTTTTCTTTTCAAATAAAAATGCAGGGTATTGCCAAGGCATTTAGTGTTGCCTACCACCAGGTTGAAGTGCGGAAGAGGGTGGTCAAGATGTTGGAGAGTGCAAATCGATGGATACATCGTCACTGCGTGGACGTGTGCGAGATCTGTGTTTATATTGTTGAAGAAAGTCACAAAACTCAGGAGATCATCTTGAAAAAACTCTTGGTTACAACCACTCACGGCAACACTGAAACATTTGAGCAACCCTCTGTCTTGGAACGTAATGACAGCCTCTTCAGGTGAGCTAAACTCCGGCTAAAATGTCTAATCTTTTCATCAAAAACAGTACCTCGAGAGAAATTCATTCTGTTCTGTGCTCTCTAAAATGTTTTTCCACTCAAAGTTTAGGGTACATGCCTTTTTCAAGAGATTTAGGGTTATATGAATCTTTGTAGTTGATATTAGAAATCATCAACCAAAACTGTCAACATAGATTTCTTCAGTTTTTAAACTGGTCTGATTGGCTGTGTATGTATCATGTGTACAAGCAGCACCATGTTATGTCTAGAAAAAAACTTTTTTACCCCCCCCCTTTCAAATTCTTTAATTGATCACCCCAACACGGATGCTGCCAAATGACATTGGTCACATGATGGTTTCGATTGAGGGACTAACCAGACCTGTCAGGTTTGAAAGCACAATGTAATGTGCACTTTGCTATTTAAAAAGATAATTATTAGCTTAGTCTGGCACAAGGCCACGTGTGTGAGACACCGACTGAGGATTGAACTCACTACAGTAGTAATAGTCTGTGAGATGAGTTTGTTAACTACTACTCCACTTGCCTGGTATAGGAATCTATACCTCGCCCAGGATTTGTCTTGTGGCCTCAAAGAAGTGAAGTATGCTCAGTCTCAGGGGGTCAATTTCCTCAGTGCAGCACCTCCCCATTGCACAAGAGGGGAGAGTTGTGGCTTGGCCTGACACCTTTGCAACACTAGTTAGCAATTTTTATTTCTGTCCACCGACCTTGTGTAAAATTTGCTGTCATGGGGAGACAAATAAATAGTAAATAATTACTACTCCACATTCGGATGCTTTTTTGATTAAGTATAGTCTGGCTCAAGGCCCCAAGTCTAGGATTGACCTCACTGTATTAATGGTTAACAGCACGAAAAATGAAAAAGTATTTTTTGTGCTTTCAATCCAACCTTCTTTTTGTATTTTTTATTACGCTAAGATGATAGTTAATGAATGACTGTCAAATTTAAACTAATAATTGCTATAAAAGCCAAAACCTAGTTTTACGAAGAATAGTTGGATTGAAAGCACAAAAAATACTTTTTATTTTTACTGGAGAAAGTATCTTAGTAACTTTGAAAATTTGTTAGTTTAAAAAAACAAAAACAAACTATTTTTTATTGAATGTAAGTAACTTCAAAAATTTCCAGTGTCAAGGCAAAATGAGTCCCTTTTCGATTCAACAATTTTTAGGGTCCCAATGTAAACTTGATCCAAATATTATAATAAAAGCCCATGCAAGTCATTTCTCTGCAAGAATCTCCCCTTCCATGTTCTTGTATTTTAATACTGTATATTCTGTATTAATTCCTCAGAGATTACCTCTTCCGGTGCGTGGACAACTCTGAAACAGTTAGTGATGATGCCTATGGGCAACATCGGTTGGCCTTCCCTCTGCGGGACAAGGAGGGCATGGTCAGTTTTGTGGTGGATATGAGTATTGGCTCAAACCTAAAGCAACTTCCAAACTACGAGAACAGAGAACTTTTACGGATACTCCGTGTCTTGCAAGTTGCACACCGAGAAATCTACAGTGAGCTGAAGGAAGGTGAAGCCTGCACCATGGTTCTTGGTAAGTCCTGCAATTCTTTTATAACATGATATATGCAAAATAGTGAAGGGTACAATGCAAGTTTCCAAGAATTGTATTTGTAACCCATTGAATCAATTTTTGACTACTATTTACCTCCATCTTAATTTTTAGTTGTTTTTATCACAACTTCAACTTGTAAGCATCGGTCGGAGCAAGGGTTAACATCGTTTATTACTAAAAGCAATTTAAAAAATTTAATTTTACAAGCAAGTAAAATCTACAGTAAGTAACGTATGGTCAATGTATTTGTGAGCACATATTTATGTACCTATCATATCAAACCATAGGGTCAACCATGAACATAAAATATATTTTCTGGGTAAATGATATGTGTTCTTTCAAATGCGCTTTAATTCAAGTTACCAATTAACGTAAGTTTTATGTTATTTGACTTTAAAAATGTCTTGCTTAAGTTCTGCCAAACAATTACGATAAATAATCCTAAAATCACTATTGTAGACCTTTCTAAAAAAATGTTTAAAACATAGGTTTTAAATACACTTCAATTTATAAAGCTACAAAAAGGTTTGAGAATGTTGAAAATTTAGAAGATTGCAGAAAGTATAACTCTGTAAATTGACGTTTGAAGATAAGAAAGCGATCAAAAAACACTTAACCATCAATCAAATGTATCTGCTCATAAAGTCAGATTACAGTATGGGGTAAGCCATAATACTTGCTTTTAAAATGGATGAAATTAGGACAACGCTTGGGCAACTTTATCAACTGTATTTTTTAGGACCAACATTTAATTGTAATGGACGATGAGACTTACATTACAATTAATGATTCAGTAACATTTTCCAATGCAGGTTTTTATACTGATTCCTTCAATAAAACTCCTTTAAGTTTTCAATGGTCTCAAAATTTCCTGACAAAGTTGGCATGTGGTATGACATTACCAACAATGCTATCTCACTGTACTTTTTGTGGTGACAAGGTCTTGTGATCAATCAGAAATTATATAAATTGGAGTGTATTCAATAGAATGGTCCCATGGATGGAAACAAATAGTTTTAAAGATGCTGCAATATTCTGGCCTGACAAGGTGTCATCTCATTACGCCAAGTCTGTGTTGCAATATCTTGATTGCAAACAAATTCTTGTTGTACCAAAGAAAGACAGCCCCACAAATTGCCCTCAATGCCATAATTAGAAGAGCGATCTTCAAGGATGGATTTAAACCAAAAAACAGAGATGAGTTGTATGCATGGGTTCAAGCAGAGATGGAAATGCGCCATGTCATTATACAAAATATTATCAATAACTTTTGGGTTTCTGTTTGCTGCAAAACGTATTGAAATCGACTATTTTCAGTACGTTAATGTAGAAGAGACTTTGCTCTTTCATGTAAAATTCAATTAAACCATTTATCTTTTCTGCAATAAAAGTTATTTATGTTTTTGTAATGTTCACAAATACATTGACCATATTGACTATCCATATGTAAAGAAAAACTTTTTGAATGTTAATGACCCTTCTCAAAATATCTTTCTTGGTAATTGTTCTGAACTGAGCTGAATTTTACAAGGA
Source organism: Architeuthis dux (assembly GCA_006491835.1). Classification (NCBI taxonomy): domain Eukaryota; kingdom Metazoa; phylum Mollusca; class Cephalopoda; order Oegopsida; family Architeuthidae; genus Architeuthis; species Architeuthis dux. The sequence goes on along the minus strand of VCCN01001484.1, from coordinate 2,532,420 downwards.
ATGTTTGGTCAGCATCTTCTTAGAGATCTTGTATATAAATAAACAAAAACAACTCTAGTCAAGGTCGGATTGGGATCCCAAAATGGCCCAGGCATATATCTAAAAATCAGCATATTATTGTATGCAAGTGGATCCCAACCTGGGGGCCATGGATTGTCTGTGGAGTTGTCCACAAAGTATTATTCTAGGTCCGTGAGCTTGTGGAGTGGGCAAGCCGTTGGGTCCGTTGGCTTGTCAAGTAGGCAGATCTTTCAAAAGCCTTGGGTCCGAGGTAAAATTCATTTAAATAAAAGGGGTCCTTGGAAATGAAAAAGTTTGGAACCACTGATCTAGGCTATGATTCTGACAAGTGTAGCGAGCCTCTACAGCTGGGGGTTTTGGATGCTGTAAGACCCGAGAAAACTTTGAATTATTACTAATAATAGGGGCATTTTGAGGCTATATGAAATGGAGATTAAAACATATTTTAAGGTCAATATTAAGTAGGGGAGCGTTTATCAGCCACCTTAATATAAACTCATTTCGTGACAATGTATAGATTGTAAAAGTCCCCTTAAACCTATAATTTTATAGATTAGAATCTGAACATTAAGTGTAAAGATGTTTTGGAGGCTTATAAGTCCGGTATGTCAGTTCCATAATATCGGCATTATTACATTGTAAAGATCAACAACAAAAAATATCTGACTGAAATGTTAAATGTTTATTATAAATAGTTAGAAAATATAAAATCAATAAAATTATAAAATACTACAATAAATGATACCGTTCTGGGAGCTAAATCTCCTAAAACTGACCACCTAAAGTTTTGGAAGTTTGAGGACTTGAAACATTTAAAGGATTATTAATTTATTCAAAATGCCAATAGAGATTTACAGTGATCGCTTGCTTTTGTCTCTCATCTCTAATAACTACACAGTAACATTTCTCCTCTTAAATATTGCAGTATTATAAACATAACTTCAGAAAATTGAATTTATGGGAGTTGGCCGGATTTAGCCCCTAGGACGGTACTTCATCCCATCGATTTTTGTCACATATCGTTTTGTCTGTGGAGTTACTGGTCATTATTTCAAGTACATACTGATAATTTCTTAAAATAATTTAAATCGGTGCATAAACATGTTCAGAGCTGGCCTATCCATTATGCGAACCTAGTGGTCGCCTAGGGAGCAAATGTAATAGAGGTGTACTCCAAAAACTGAAAAAAATTGTTGTTAGAACACAACCGGAGTTTTGCCTAGGGCGCATGAAATCCTTGCGCAGACCCTCAACCTGTTAGATTACTATGCTCTTTTGTAATTTCTGAAATTATAACATTTAAGTAAAAAGCCAGGGAGGCACAAGAACAATAAAACATTTATTACATTTCAGTAGTTCAGATTTTTTTAATATTTGATGAAGTTTTGCGACATCAACATTTTTCAAATCTTTTTCATAGAGCTTGAAATAAACCCAAAACATCTGTATTTTGTATGACAATACAAAATTATGACAAACCATTCTTGTGGTTGAATAGATAACCATCTAGTTTCCCAATTCATGGGGATTTATAGTGGAGTTGCATCATTAAGGTTTTGATATAAATGGCTGTAATTTTGTTGCAGTACAGAAGAATTAGAAAACCATTCGTTTGTTTCTGCAATGAGAAACTCAAAGTTTGTTTGAATATGCTGAGAAGGTATGGGAAATTGCTAACTGCAATGAATGGCATGTTTCTTAGATTGTGCATGCTTCTTCAAATTTTGGTATTTAGATTCAATTTCAGACTTACAAAATTTACAATGTACTTCGATATTATCTCCAGAAATTACCATTTTTCACCCTTGTAACCACTCCTTACTGAACTTCTGTTCGTTTCTCAAAAATATAATTAATGGAAGGAGATTTATAAAATTTAAAAAAATTAAAATCAACATACCTGTGCCAGTTAGATTTTCTTTCTCTTCACTTTCCTTATTTTGCAGGGTTAATATATTTTTTCGTCCGGTATAATGTGGTAAAGTATTTTTTTGTCAGGCTAAAGTACACAAAAAGTACATAAAAAATGTTGGGACCGCAATATTTAACTTGTACCCTTACATTTTCTCCAGACTGAAACTTATTTTGGCTCTCACCTTCAAGGCCTGGAGGCAAGGACTTCTGACATAGAATTACTTATACAGACACCTACAACTCTGGTCGATTTAGAGATAGATTATATTGGTCCATAGAGGACTTAATGTTAAATTATATATAATAATTTTATGAATATTTCACTTTTATTTGGAGTTTTTAAAAAAAATGAAAGCTGAAAACAAAAATTGAAGGGCCCAAAGAATTGTTATGCATTCGGCCCAACAATGTCAAATTCAGCCCTGTCAGTTGCACAGAACTATTGAAACTTTATTGTATGACGGCTATGGCCGGTTTAAGGTGTTTGGGGGCCCTAGGCACTGATAAGATTTTGGTTTCACTAATGTTTCAAATTGTATATATTTCTATAATTTTATAATATTTAAATTTCTTAAATAATTTTAAATATACTTTTAGTCAACCCAAATTTCTCATAAGCCCTAGGCACTGTGTCTATTTTGCCAAATTGATAATATGTCCCTAATGACGGTCCACTATGAAATATATTTGACTTATGAGGCACACCAACTGTAAACATGAAACGAATTAGACAAAATACATCACCGTAGCCAATGAACTTTTATATCAGCCTGCGGATATACGTATTCATAAAAGATTGAGATCAAACAAAATAAAATCTAGATTGACAACTCTGTGGTGAGAGTGGGACATACATAAGACAGGTACAGGACATGTTCAAGGCTTGAAATACATGTTTCCATAAATGTATGCAATACTCTATTATGACGCAGCACATAGTTTGAGAACAACAAGCCTATTGACTATGCACTAGGTGGCACCGGCCCACTGGGATTTTGCCCGGTCGCCTGGCAGCCCAATCCGACCCTGACTCTAGTAGATATGAAAACTTAGCTTCATGGTGCAGGTATGAAGAAATTGTAGCTCAAATATATTAGGTTGTTTGGAAAAATGACCAATTTTACTATGTTATGAAATTCTGAAAACTACAATCCCAGAAGATCAAAATCTTGTAAAGCTGAAATCCCAAAAGGCAAAATCACGAAAACCACAATTCCCATTGAAGTAAGTTTAAGTAAGAGAGGTAGGTGCTCTGGTTGTTTATAGAGATCGTTCTTTGCTTGATTCTCTATTGAGGGTTTTTAAACTCTTTTTCATGTTATTCTTTCTTACTATATTACTTACTGTAGAGTTAGGGTTTTGCGTTTTCGCATGTTTCTCTAATAAATCCCTTTTTAAAACTGTAAATAAATGACTTTTAAAAGTTTTAAAAAAAATTTTTTTTCTGAAATATAAGTTTGAGATTTTGACCTTTTGGGATTGTGTCTTTCGGGATCATGACTCAAACCCAGTTTTTCACAACCACCATTTATTAATTTTTTTGTTGCTTTCTTTCTTGAGAAGACAGATGCAGCAGTGTTAGGGATTCTTTACAGGAGGTTAAAATAGACATTTTGCTTGTGTTGCAGCCGCTGAACAGATGACTGATGACCTAAGAGTTGAGGTGATGTTTGACCGTCTTCTTCTAATGGATTTGAGGGAGAGTGTTTCTAAGCTGGACATGCAGGCCTACGCAGAACTTCGCAGCTACACTTCGCCACCTCCAGTCATTAAGGATGTACTCAAGGCTGTGCTCAGTGTTTTCTACCAGACGGAAACAAAACAAGGGCTTTTTGAAGATTGGTCAGGGATAAAAAATGTAAGTAATTCTCACACAAATATATCTTATATATTATTTACCTCTGCCAACAAAGTTGGAAGATGTGCATTCACTCATGTGGAGTTGTGTGGACAGACAGGTTTGTCCACACAATATCTCCAAAAATTCTCTATGAATTTCAATTAAATTTTCTGTAAGTGTAGGCCATTGGGTAAGGAAGAATTGATTACATTTTGGGGTGGATCCTAGGATTGTGTTTCCGATTGATTGATTGATTGATTTGTTTAGCAGCATATCAACCCTTGATGGGTAATTTAATGCCAAAATCAGTTTAAAATCTTTTAAAATAGAGTCTTGCGACTTTGGTGAAAGGTTATTTTTTTAAACTAGAGTCTTGCGATTTTGGTGAAAAAACAGGTGGCCCCTGTTTGGGGGCAGTCCTACCCCTCTGCAGTGTATGCAGTCAGCGTATTCTAGGCCCTAGCCAACAGGGCTGTGTTTCCGCTTGAGAGATATTCTTTCATATGTTAAGACAATAGTCCAAAATTTAAAAATCAAAACCTAGTTACATCCCCTGCACTGTAGATATATATGAACTGATTTTCATTCAGTTTTTTCAGTTAGTGTATGGCGTTGGCAGAGGTATGTACTCTCTGAGTGCTTTCTAGTTTGATTTGTATCCCTTAGAACCCTTTAAGGCCTGCTTGGTGGGTGAGATAGTTGCATATTTCCCAATGGCGACACTGGTAGGTCTTTAAGCTCTGGTAAAAGCCTAAATTTCAAATGCTGATTTTAAAGACAAGTAGGTCTTCTCCACTTGGAAAATTCATGCAACAGAATCTTCCTCTTCTAATAAATAACACTATGCAATTTTTTAAAACTTTTTTCTGTTCCTGGGTAATAAGAGTTATTGCCTGATTGATTATGTCTAAAAAGGATGCAAAATGGCTATTCCTTTCAAACTTTGCTTCTGTGATCAGAACATTGATATTTTGTAAAGTTGCCAAGTGTGGTTTAAAAATGGCTGAAATCAGCTAGACTTTTCCATTTTCAGCTAACTTATTAAAGAAAATAACTAAATACTAAGAATCCAGAAAAATGTATTAATATTACCTCAGACAGCCTAGGGAAACTACTTGAAAGCAGCAAATTGCTTATCTAGAGTTGTGACAAATTGTTTCATGAGGTCAAACTTTATGTGCAGTGGCCAACGCCTTCTGGGGGGTCAACCAGGGGCTCCCACATGATGTTGTTCATACCAACATTGACTATGGCCAGTCCTACTTTTGATTATGGTGTCCTTGTGTTGCGTAACTAGGTTAGTAGCATGCAGACATAGTGTTAGTCGGTGCAGGGACTGCACTGAAGGAAAGGAAACAGCAATGCTCAAAGTTGCTTTTTATTCCGCCGCAAATTTTTCGGAAGAAATGTGTCCCTTTTTCTGACCGTGAGAAGATTTTAACAAGGCCATCCATTTTTATTAAAACTAAAATTATACTTATTTAAATGACCAACTAATTAAGACTTAATTTTAAAACTTGCATATCAATCATAACGTAACACCTGCTGTCTCAAAGGCAAATAAAAATTGTACATTTACTTTTATTATACTTATCAGCATTAATCAACTATCGTAGATTTTTATTGGTTAAATTTGAAAAAAATCAGCCAGATCTAGCTGAAAAATGGCTAATTTGGCAAAGCCGACCCCACACTTTCCTCCGTTTTTCTCTTTGTCTTTGCTTTGCAAGCAGCAGGCACTTCTTTCTTTTGCCCCCTCTCTTATTAAAGTACCTTACCAACGTGACATAATTTTATTAGAGAGTAGCTGTTACACACTTTAATTATTGTGTTTTACTCAATTGTCTTACACTCTTTTGTATTTGCGCTCATTAGTCCCTGTTTATTTGTCGTCACTTATTCGTATCCCACTATTTTGTAGACCCACGTATTCTGTGCAGTTTTGTGTCAAATATTTTGTAAACCACCATAAACTGTGCTATGTGTGAAGATTTTCACATTAAGCATCTGGATAGTTTGTCAACTAGCTGTGTAATTCACTGAGTTTTGATTTAACCATTTCCTGCAACTTTAATAATAATTATCTGTGAATTGATGGGTGTTATTGTTATTGATTTATTCCGAGATTGCATCACATAAAAATAAGAAATTCTCATCGATGTTTTATTTAATGGAACAACAAACTGAACAAAGTAGTTCAAAGGATAGAATAAAATCTCAACTAAATTACTTGGTAGAATGCAATCATACTTGTATTATACCAACCTTTTCGTTTTAATGGGTTTTGAAAGGTCTACTTACTTAACATGCTCGTGGACCCACAATAATACCTTTGTGGACCCCAAACCATTCATTGTGCACATTTTTGCCACAGGAAAAAAATTGGACAATATAAAATTTTAGCACACACTGACTACTAAAAATTAGGGGGACATTGATCATGATCCCTGATAGGCACACAGAAATATGCCTTGTAGGCCTGGCACAGAGTACTCTCTGAGGCAAAGGTGATGCCGGTGTGTTCATCGGACTACAGATAAAGATGATCCTGGAGTGCAAGGAATTCCCCAAGAAGTTCAGTAGGAAGGAGAAAGCAGCTTGGTACAGCTTTGTCACAGTGGTTTGGGCTTCCAGGGCAATCCCAAGGCCGAACACTATGTGGAGCTGGTTGAGATTATGGTGAAGAACTACAGTAAAATGGGCTGCAGACTGCCCCTCTCCTTGATAATCATCTTGATACATTCAAGGAGAACATGGGAGTGTATTAGGAGGAGCAAGGTGAGCGCTTCTACCAGGATATACTGGACTTTGAACGCTGCTACCAAGGAACATATAACGAGAACATGATCAGAGATTATATTTTGGAGTCTGGTTCATGAAAGTGAATCACAGTACAATCGTAAATCTCGAAAATCTACTCATTTCTAAATCTTTTGATATGAATAAAAATATGCAAATTCACCCAATAATAGGTAAATTTCATAATCTCACTGTCCTGGTCACAAAAGCAAAGTTTGAAGGGAATAATAGCCATTTTCTATACTCTTTACACATACACATATTAGAAAATACACTCACTACCCAGGAACAAAAATCGCATTACACAGTGTAATCATCAAAATTAAGGGACCTCTTCTAATAAATAATGTATATACTTGTGTAATGTTCGACTTTTTGAGACCAATTTTTTTACCTATAATTCTGGGGTCGAACATTACACAAGTGTATACACCTGCTCCCCAACTTACGACCTACTCAATCAGTGACCATCCATACATACGACCGAAATACCTGGATATAAAAAATTCATGTAAAGATAAAAGTTACACTTCTAAATTAAAAAAATAAGTAAATATAAAAACTTGATTGGTCATATGTGTAAATAATCTTATTTTAATAATGAAAAAATAAATTAAAATAAATAATAATAAAAATAATAAAATGATATTTGTCTGACTTACGACTGTTTCGAGTTAAACTTGCTTATTCGGTACTAAAATCGACTAGCGTAAAGATTGCAAAAGTTCTCACCCCAGATTTTTTCATTCTCTCATTTCCAACTAACTGTATAGCTAAAAATGTTAAGTACGCTCAAAAATTTATACAAAGGCTCCACATTTTATTACATAGTAATACTTATGGTATAAGCAGTAAAATTATACAATATTATGATTTTTAAATTTAAGTTTAACCCCGGTCGGAAGGGTACCCAGCCATAAATCAGAGAGCAGGTGTACAGTAATCATCTCTTCTACATTGCTGAACTGGTAATGAACCATTGGCTGAAATGTGATAAAAAGGGGGAAACCAATTTGTATAATAGTAACAATATCTTGTAAAACTAAAAGGCTATGGTGGCCCCCTCTATCAGTAGAAGTAGGTACTGCTTTAATAGAAGGAGTAGTACTGCATTTAATG
>VCCN01001484.1:2496232-2508848 GCA_006491835.1 Architeuthis dux | reverse complement strand
GCTGCTGAGCACAAATTTGCTAAGACTGTGGATGATGAGAACCACAGCCCCAAATAAATTATAATGCTGATAAAACTGCTTTATACTGGCGATGTACCGCAGGAGAACCGTTAATTAATATACCTATATCTGTTTAATGTATTGCATTTATCCATTTAAATCATAATTAATATTTTTTTTTTAACTCAAGCCCTGTTGCTTTAAAGATATGAGAGATGCATAGTTGGTCTGCGGAGTATTATTGGATTATTATTATTGTGACTTCTTTTAGTCCAGCAAAATGAAACCTAGGGTGTCAGAAGATCGGTGGTGTACCTATACAATATTATTCTGTACTTAAAAGGCTTTCCAAAAATAATATTTAAAAAAAGTTAACCGGGAGAGAAGGTCATCTTAACCATAAGGTATGCAACACAATATCATAAGTGTTTAGCACAAATATAAATGGACCGTACTCAATGCCTCTCCGCTAAGCACTCAGCACAAGGACTAGGATTGTGGAACCTCTCCCCGAGGCTAAGGGGTTATCACCAAATCATGTTGGATACAGTGGTTCTCGTAAGATCACCAGGGTTAAGCAACTTCGAGCCTGGTCAGTACTTAGATGGTATTATGCTTAGGAGGCCGAATACTGTACAGCTAGGTGATTACCAGTGCATTAAGTAATAGTAAAAAAAATAAGGGAGGGTAGGGGGGTCCTCAACTGACTTTTACACAAGTACTGAAAATAAATCTTAATGACATTTTAATTTTTGCTATAGCAATTAGAAACATTTTATCTGGGGGTACAAAGATTCTTTCAGGCCCAGGGCTATCTTATCACGTGGGCACACTGGGAGCCCTGAGATCTTGAAACAAAATTCAATTTGAAAACTAAAAATTTCATTTTGATGTGTTGGGAGCCGCCCACTCATCTCAGCCTTGATTAAAAATAATTGTTGATGCCGATATTTGCCAAAGGGGCCAATGATGTTTTAGACAGACAAACTTGGAAGATTAATAACAAAATTTATCGCGATCTCATTCCCCTCCCTCTTTGTTGGATGAAACATTTTTACGTGGCGTGTGACGATTTTTCTGATAGAGTCAGTCTTGGGTAACCAGCTTGAAACAAACGAAGGGAACTCTGCAAAACGGGCCCTAGCTACATTCGGTTTGCCTGTGACAAGTAGGGGAAATGAACGCACCCAGGATTATAAGGGTTAATGATGAGCATGGTGCAGGTGCCCCAACGGTTAGCAGCACGGAAAAATGGGGAAAAAAGAAAACTCCAGCCAAAACAGTTTGTGTTCACTTCGCCCTTGGGAAAGGCATGAATCCATCTCTTCTTCTCCAGCTATTGATAAATAGCAGGGAAGACTGGGCTCTTTAGCCTTGGTTGGCAACCAGTCTAGGAGATGGACAACTCTGAATACAAACAGGGAAAGTCCAACTCCTTGTCCAGCATCATGAGAGGCTAGCAATAGACAGAGTCGGGAACATATTTCTGAAATGTACAGTTAACGGGACTCTGGTGAAGCTTGGACGGGCCTAGCAAGCTGGAAATGGATTATAATAAATTGCTCATGTAAAATTAAGGAGAATAAAAACGGACGGACAAAATTAGGCGACCATCGTCTCCATCTCCCCACAACACCTAGAATTACGAGTGGAAGATTAAAACAAATAATGAGCTTGAGGGAAGTGATAATATTGATGACAACAAAAGTGTTGTGTCGATCAAAGAACAAGATAGACAAATGGTTATCTTGCAAGTGAGTTTGATCCTTACTGGGTGCTCAACGACTAAGCTTAATAAATATCTATTTCATGGCGTCTACCATAGAGTGAACGTTAACAATCTCCATAGCCATTGCTAGCGAGTTTGATCTTCACTAGTACTCCACTATTCTAATCTATTCATAGCTAAGTGTTTGGTAAATTTTTGAATGAATAGTGTCACATCTTCAACAGTGTGGCTTAACTTCAGAAGGTCATGGCAGTACACGTGAATGTAACACGTCAGTTTTAAATGTGGTTGAATGAAAGCAAAACACACGATCAGGTCACGTGATTTATGTATACGTATGATTACATGGTTTTAACTATGAAGATGTATAAGATGGGAGGAGGAGGCTAGCAAGTGAAAGCAGGTGGAGTCAGATTTCACTGGGAGTGGTTAGACAATTTGAAATAAGAAACCTCATCCCTGGCTTGACCTTTCATTCTCTCTCCAACCAACATTCCGAAAATAAAACGAGAACTCACAACCACAGAATTCCAAGTTGTAATCTTTCTACACTCTACCACTAGACAAAGATTACCAGCCGATCCGTCAAACTGAAATTACTAAAATAGTTCCAGATGTAATGCATTCAGATCAAAGATCTAAAATGCAAATATCACTCAAATTTACAATGTTGTCATCATTATCAAGGCTTCTGTGTTGCCCTTAGATTAATGCAAGCATCACAATTAATTCGTTTAGAAGCTGCATTTTAGTCAATCTAATAATGTCATCCATCTTGGCAAAGCTTTAAATGAATTGTTCGGATCTATAGCCTTCAAAATATGTCAATAGCAACACCAATTGTCATTATTAACCCGGAAGGTGGTGAAGAGTAATAGTTATCCATTGCAAGATAAAAGCCCTTGTCCATTGCAAGATAAAAGCCCTGACTTACAAATAGAACTGAGTTGCCATCAATCACGATAAAACAGAAATCTTTTGAATTAGCCATAGAACTGCAATGACAGATATTCCCATCTTCCTAGTTAATGGGTTGATCACCACTTTCATGTTTTCATTATATAATTCATTGATTTTAAAAAGAAAAATATACAATACTTAATTGTTATTAATTTTTTACTATTACTTCTTTCATCTTAATTTCAGTTGCTTTTTTTTCAAACAGCTCCCAGATTGCCATTCTGCGATCATTAGTGAGCAGCATGGATTGGAAATAAAGAATAAGCATCTATGGAGACTTGATGGGAGCCTACCTTTCAAAAGAAGATACCTGACTAATTAGTCTTATATAGAGATTACTTTACCAGTTACCTACTGGTGAAAGGCTTCGTAGCCTAATTGGAAAGGAAAACTTCCAAGGATGAGGGATGCAAGTTTAAGTTTCACTAGAGGCTTATTCTTTATTTCCAATCTATGCTGCTTATTAGTGATCAGAAAATGACTATCTGGGAGTTGCAATAAAAAGCAACAGAAATAAGATGAAAGAAATACAAGGCAAAAATTAATATTAATTGATGAATTCAAACACTGTTTCATCTTACAAGATTCGGACAGCTTAAGACTATTACGACTACTATTACTCAGTAAAAAGCCACAGAAATAAGATGAAAGAAATACTAGTAGAAAATTAATACATGACAATGCTTCATCTAAGAAATTGGAATAATGGCATTAAAGTTATGTGATGAACAGGGAACCTATGCCAACAAGAAAGAAAAATCCCTTGAAAATAAAAGAAAGGTTTATGGTAAGCACAGAAGTCCCCTTTTACCCACAGGGAATATGTTCCAAGACCTCCAGCAGATGACTGAAATTACGGATAGTACCGAACCCTATATATACTATTTTTTTTTATACATACCTATGATAAAGTTTCATTTATAAATTAAGCACAATAAAAGATTAACAACAATAACTAATAATAAAATAGAAAAATTATAATATTTCATGTAATGAAGTTGATGTGACGGATTGAAGATTCGTTTTTACCATAGATCTTAATAACCTCAGCAGACGATTTTTTTCTTCTGTCACTAAGTCGAGAATCTTTACCTTTTCACTAAAAGGAAGCACTTTTCGACTTCTCTTTGGCATAAATGAATTGCCAGTATCACTACTCTTACACTTTAGAACCATTATTAAGTAAAACCTATGAATTGATTTGTTTATTTCTGGGGTTGACCGCAAGTAACTGAAACTGTTGAAAGCGAAACCGCGGATGATAAGGGGGACCAGTGTATTATGTTGGAATTAGGAGAGAAGAGGTGGAGGAATAAAAATTCTATTGTGAACAATTTTCCCATTCTTTTCTGAAACTTAGGTACCTCGCATTGTTCTTGTACGTCATCCAACGTGGGTAGCTTGAAGGGTATGGAAGCCACAAGCTGCGAGCAGTCACAAAAACAAAAGTGACTGAAGAAAATTGGGTACTCTTGTAATAGTGGGGTCCAGGGTGTAATATGCATAAGATACTAAGAGTTATTCCCCTTGCATTAAAATTAACTATTAAAATAAATTATTAAATAACTTTGTATAATATTGTGTATCAAATTATTATTGAATTGTTTTGTATTAAAATAAATTATTGGTTATTTTAGTTTTTAATAAAATTATTGTGTTTTGTAAGGATTTTTTTTGTGTATGTCCAGATTCCCAAATTAAAAAAAAAATCTTACGAGGGGAATAACCCTCAGTCTTTTATGCATAATAGACCCTGGACCCAACTATTACAAGAAAACCGAAAAATGAAATTTATTTAAATAAACCGAAAGAAAGGCAGAAAAGAAAGAAAGAAAGAAATAAAGGACAGACGGAAAAAATTTCTCCATAAGTTGTTTACAGACAGACACTCTGGGAAAACTGACAGAAAGATAAGTAAACCTCATTTATTTGGACAGACCAGCCCAGCCCAGCCCAGGGGGGACGAATTTCCCACAGAGGGGGACATAGATACATCCACCCAGGGCTAAGCTTGTAATCCACACATATTCTTACTGCATGCCCCAGTATAATTTTGTGTTTTAAAAACGAGCATCTCTCTGTCTCGGTCAACAAAAAGTAAGTGAAAAATATTTTTCTATACATTGTGTTTGCCTTGTTGTTCCAGCAGGGTTATAAGACAGGTTACATCCACAGTTTCACAATGTGTTTTTTTGTCTACAGCCGTTTCTCTCAGCTGTACCTATACTCCTAGAAGTTGCCATCTGCAGACTTCACTCGGCTTGATACCATCAAAAGTTTCAACAGTATTTGATTTGACACACAACAGCAGTTCAATTTAGCTAATGTGGTAACGCTATATATATATGTCATGGTTTGGCTTGGCTTGGCTTCACGAACAAAGATTTATGAGGGTTTTTCACATCTGTTGCAGGCCCTTAGGTAGCCAGCGGGGCCCATGTGGGAGGGACAAGCCTTTCCACAATGGTTGCAGGAGAAGGTATGGCAGCTGGGGGAAGCTCCCACCTTGCACTGCTGCCTTTGCTCTGTGATTAGTTTCAGGGAGGTAGGTTGCTTGGTAGACCTTGCGTAGCCATGTCTCCCTGTTGATTCCACAAGAGATGAGGCTCCTTCCTTCTCTGCCGTTGGATTAGTTCTCTAAACAGGAGGGTCTGTGGGAGATGATGGTCCTCCATCTTCACCATGAAACCTGCCTACTGCAGCTGAGTCTTTTGCATGGCCTCAATGCTCATGGCCTTGGCCGACTATAGAATCTCAATACTAGTGATGACATCGCTCCAGTGCACATTTAGAATGGTATAGAGGCAACACTGATGGAAGCGCTTGATTAGGTGTGGCTAGGCTGGTATATGACCCAGGATTCTGCATCATATAGAATAGTTGGCAGCAGGATGGCTTTGTAGACTCTTGTTTTTGTATCTTTCCTGAGGTTCCTGTTACCCCAGAAATGTTTGTGTAGTCTACCGAGTGTGTTTACATAGGTTGATGGTCCCTTAATACATAAAGAATATTTTATGGACTCCACAACAGAACAGAAAATGTTGGGAACTACTGGCATAAAATTACTGTATCTGTCTGCCCACACACTCTAATGCTAACTGAGTATTAGTCTGTCTGTAAACTCATAGATGGAAGAATTGCGTCTGTCTGCCTGTAAACTGAGAGATGTAGTCTGCACCTGTTAGTCCACAGAAAACCAACCGAACATTTTTGTAAATTCAAAGACAGTTAACTCTTAAATTCATATTAAAAAATTTGAATGTTATTACAAAGGGGAATAACTACTGATTAAAGTTACTTCCCTTTCACCTTTAGGTAAATGTTTTTTATTTTTTTAAATTCTATTCATAAACAGTTCCATTATTTTGTATTCTTTCTCAGAAGAGTTCCACTGTCAATAAGCGTGGTATCAAGGGGGTCATGAAATTAAGAGTTAAAATAATATAAATTGTCTGTCCGTAAACAATGTGGATAAACTATCTGCAATACATGGCATGAATCAATAGCATATGCCTGTTAGCTTACAGATACATACTGCATTTTTATCGATCTCCCAAGTATTCTAACGTATCGTCTGTCTGTAACACTGGCTGCTATAGACTGTGCACATGTGAAATACACAAATAAATGACACAGTTCATATCTGCCTGTAAACAGCTAAACAAAAACATTTAATATTAACTCCTGCATTTGTCGGATATACAGAAAGATAACCAACTTGGATAAGAATTGTCTGTCTAGAAATTAACTCTTAAATTCATATAAGTAAATTTGAATGTTAATATCAAGGGGAATATCTACTGATCAAAGTTACCCCCCTTCCAGCTTTTGTCGAAGTTTTCAAAATTTATTTTTCATTGTTCAATGTTATAATAATTTTAACAAATCTTATTTCCGCCACAGAAGAGTTCCACTGTCAATTAAGAGCGGTATCAAGCGGTTTATGACTTTAAGAGTTAACAGACAGACTGGGATTTTCTGTTTTAACAGATGGACAACTTTGTACCTTATTAATACCATGATATTGTTAATATACAATCTGTTGGATTTGAACAAACACAGAGGATTTTTTTAAAATATAACTTTTAGTTATATATGGATTAAATTCTGTTTGAAACATACAAGCAAAAAATACGATTCATTTTTTTTACTAGTTTTTCTTTCGTCTTTTTCCGTTGCTTTTTATTGCAATTTTACATTCTATGACCGTTAAGCAAACAGCATGGATCAGAAATAAACAATAAGCTCCTGACAAGATTTGAACTCGCATCCCTTGTCATTCAGATTTATTCATATAGCTATATTCTCTTTTCCGATTTACTCCATGCCATATTGTTTGTTTAGACTTGAAAGAAAAACTAGTTAAAAAGATTAATAATGACAATGCTTCATCTAAGAAATTTGGGATCAAATGTAGAATCCAGACCCCAAAATTAATTTGGATGAGGGGTGCAAATTTTTGGATTACACCTTGTATGATGGAGCCTTTTTTAGTTTTCACTAATGTTCAGTGTTTTTTACCAAAAACTTCACCAGAATCTTTCTTTCATGAATTCTCTTATTTCTTTTCATTTATGCGCTATTTTTAACATCGAGTGTGTGGGTGCGAGTGTGAAAATTATTAAAAAATTATGAATTATTTGCTTTGTTTTGTTGACAGAAATACTGAAGTACACACACAAACAATTGAACATTATTGGAATCGTCAGAAAAGTTTTATTAAATCAATGCTCGGATGTAGGAGATCTTTGTTTTGATTAAATTAAGTCAAATTTTGATTAAATTAAAACTATGAATTTATTTTGTGGAAAAAAGAAAAAATCTGCAGAAAAAAATCATTCACGGTGTCAACCAAAAATTTTCATCCCAGACCTGAATCAATTTTGGGGTCTGGATTCGACATTTGATCTGAAATTTGGACAAAAAAAATTAAAAAAACATTTCCAAATTCTGAAAATTTCTGAAAATATTGGGAATGGTTGTCGGGGAGCAATACACATCTGTTTTCTCATCAGGGGCATTTACAACATAGCTTGAACTGCAAAGAGGAACATTAGTGGATATGGAAATTGTACATGGTGGTTGGTGGGGTGGTGGTGGTCGGGGAAAATACTTTCAACCAATATCATCAACATCTCAAGAAAAAGAGTAACAACAACACAACAATGTTGATCTTGTATGGAGAACAGACACGCAGGGAGGAACCAGACTGAATTAATATCGGGAAATTGTTTAGGGAATTCTTTTAAGAAACAAAAGAAAATTTCTTTTCTTACTTGGGTTTGTACAAACTTGTCTGATACAGATTTGATTTTAATTTAATATATATATATATGTGTGTGTGTTATGCACAGAGACACACAGTATACAGGGTGTCACAAAATAAGCAGCTGATTTATCCCAAAATTAATGTCAGTTCTAAGCAAAGCAACTGTTAAATTACTATTAAATAGTTGCTTCCTTTAGATAGAACTGGCATTAATTTTGGGACAAATTGGGCGTTACTTTTGTGACATCCTGTGTATATATATTACACACACACACACGCACACACATACATATATATACACATATATATTATATACACACATACACATATATTCGCATATATATATATATATATATTAACACATATATATATGTATATTATAGATATATTTTATCTCACTTTTTGTTCTTTGTACAAAGATTTATTTTATTTATTACTTTTTGTTAAGGTATTTTTTACTTATTTTCAAAATTTTATTTATTTTTTCCAATCATGTTTTTTTTCTCGACAGGAGCTTTGATTTTTCTCCTGCTTTTTAAATTTGATATTTTGAATTTTATTTAATTTTGTTAACATTCACAATTTTTTTTTGTTTTTGTTGTTTAAAGTTCAACTTAAAAACAAATCTGGAATAAAAAACAAGAGGAAAAAAATCCAGAACAAAGTACAAAACTTACCAAAGAAAAAAATGAGTGGAGTATAAAACAAATGGTATATAAGTAAAAACTATTAGTAGACAATTTAGAAATACGGGAAAAGATATATATATTTATAAAAAAAAAAATAGGCTCAAATAAAATTTAAAAAACATTCTCCAGCATTTTTCAAGAATTCTCTGTTTCATATTCTATCAACAAACATTCGAATTACCATTTTTTTTAGAAACCTTTCCAAAATTTCCTAACAAATTTTTGCTCCCTTTGAGCACACACACACAAAAAAACAAAACAAAAAACAGAACTCCTGGAATGACCATTCTGGATTATTAGCCACGGTCAGTTGATCCACAATCACTGTGTGTCCAAGAAAGTGACTGTTTGTCCATCACGAGTATTCAGAATGAGATTTTCTTCTCGACCAGGTCACTGGCTCTGACGAGTTATCCACCTGCTCTGTGAACATACCACCTTAGTGGTTCATCTTGTCAGTGGACACTGGTCATCTGTCCATCCTTTTAGCGAGAGTAGTACATTCTTGTTCAGCTCTGCATTCAAACAGTGCAACTGACCACAGCTACAGCAGTGACCATCATTTCAGTAGCCCTGACCAACTCAAGAGTTGAATCAGTTGATTATCATTGAAACAAAAGGTCTTGGGTTCATGCCTGCAGTAGACACTAGTCAGCTGTCTGTTCCAAATGTAGCAAAAACTCCAGAAAATGTATCTTTAGAAATTGGCAACAATTCATCATTTTTTTTTTATCTCTTAGTTTCATATAAGAAAATTTAGGTATTACTTTCAAGGGGAATAACTACTGATCAAAGTTACCTCCTTTCAACTTTACATAAATTTTTTTATTCATTTTTTTTTATTCCATCTGATATAATAAATTTAACAAACTTTGTTTCCGCCACAGGAGAGCTCCACTGTCAATTAGGAGCGGTTCATGACATCAAGAGTTAAATTTATTTATTTCAGAAGATTAAAACTGTCTTGTTGCCCTTTTAGCTGACAAGAACATTTTTTCTTCTTTTATTCAACAGTTCCTCTTTGTCCTGCCATATCTTTTATGCATTCATTATTTTACTTATTTCTTCAGATAATTTTTTTTAAATATTGGAATCCATTTTGGGTTGGTATTTTTACATAGTTTTTTCTTTTTGCAATGACCCTCGACATTAATTGCCTTCAGTTTTCATTTGGATATGTGTATCTGCAAATTGATATGTAGAGTTAAATCATTTGTCATCCATTTTTTTCTCTCCATTTTTTCTCATTTTTTCAAATTTCTTCCATTGTTTTTTACCCCCAAACAATTTTTTTCCAATATACTCTCTCCTTCATTTTATTACAATCATCGTCACAATTGGCGAATACCAACTTCATATTATCTGGTGAATTTTTTGAATATACTTTTGCCTTTTGACAGGAGTCCCGCCCCCATAGAGGTCATGCTATGGGCTGAACTTAACCCCCCTTTACGTTTAGGTTTGTGATCATCGTCTGAATGGGGGGCTGAGGCAGGGCGGCCATCACTGTCGAGTTTGCATTCAGATAGAGACTTGCTACCCATGCCAGACACCTAGGAGCAGAAAAAAGAAAATGCAATTAGATAAAGTAAGCAATTTGTCATCATTGAAAAAAATATCACAAACAGAACAAGCCCCAAAATTTCCTTAAAATAATATAAGAATTTCTTTTTTTAAAAACAATTTATTCCTCAAATAAAAATAATTTTCTTTGCATAGTAAAAAAACCCCAATAGCAATGCTTTTCTATAGGGCATAGGGTCTAAAATATGACATGTAAACATAGTCAATATAAAAACTTTATTTTCCCTTAGATTCTCTATTGTATTGCACCATAGCTTGATACTTTAATATTGAATCATCATAGCTACGATCACCAACCCGACCAAACAACAAATATGGTGGCAAAGTATTCTTCCTTTTCACTCAGTTGTTTTCATTTTGTCAGCTCTACTGAACCCAACATTTGGCCTAAAATCTTGTAAATTCGCATGACTACTTATCTAGACATTTTGAAAAAAAGATTTTTAATGTAATTTCTTTGTTTTTTTATTCAGACTTTTAAAAAATATTGTGTCAGTGCTACCAGACACACCATTTGGCTTAGAACCTTGCAAATTCAAATGAGTAATCCACAAGACATCTTCTAAAAACATTTTTTAGAAAAATATTTTATAGAAATTTTAGAAACATATTTTATAGAAATCTTTGTCAATAGTTTTATTTTTTATTTTTTACTTTTTAAAAAATCTTGTGTCAGCTCTACCAGACATCACTTGGTGCAAATTCGCGACGAGTCCTCCACTAGACGTCTTCTAAAAATGTTCTTTGTTTTACTCTTTTAATCTTGTGCCAGTGCTACTGGACAAGTAGAACCTTGCAAATTCACATGTGTACACCTTGTAGACACTTTCTAAAAATCTTTATTTTTGATTTTTGGGTAAGAGTATCTTTTTTTTCAAATGAAATATTAGCAGAGACATATGCACACACGCACTCCTTTCCAGCAGACAAAATCAGGTCAAAAAGTTGACAGTTATTTTTTATTAGATGAAGTGTTGTAAACCAGGGCTTCTCAAAGTCGGGGTCAGGACGCTTCTGGGGTACCATGAAGATTATTGGAGTCACAGAAATATTTACAAATCATAAATAAGTCATTATTCTTAAAAATAATGATTTTTTTATTTTTGTGAAAAATGATTTTTTTTAGTGAGAAAAAAATCAATTTTTATTAAATTTGACTAGTTTTTACCTTCATATAACAGTGCAATCAAGAGTAAGCCTTCAGGGAGAATCGAACTAGGTGTAAACTAGTCTCCCTCTGGCAATGAAGTTGTGAGTTCGATTCTCACCAAAGGCTTACTCTTTATTTCCGATTGCACTGTTATTTGTTGCCATAGAAATAGTGGCCCGAATTAATAAGCTGAATAAAAGCAACTAAAATTAGGATGAAGGTAAAAACTAGTCAAATTTAATAAAAATAGTGTATTACAATACTTCATCAAATAATAATAAAGATTGATTTAGAGAAAAAAATTATTGAAGGTCTATTTGGATTATTTTATAATTGTGTCAGCGCTACTGGACAAATATCGGTGATTCACTTAATGGCTGGTGTGGTGCTACCTTTTTTTAACCCTTTCAGTACATCATTGATTACAGCCTGTGTCTCCTAAGTGGCACATAAGGCATATGACATTTTAACATAGTCAATATCCGTTTCTTAAGAGTGAACTTGGAGTATGAATGGCAGGTAACAAAGTCATGCTTTCCATTGCATGCGTCAACTTAGTGATCCCTGCAAGTCTCAAGTCTGGTCGAGACCAGGTCTTTATTTTACAAATCTTTATGACTACCCCCTTGGCAGGATGCAAGTCCACCAAAGGGATACCTCCACCCTAATCACACAGCTTAATGTGTACTCAATTAGCTGCAGAGAGTACAGTGTTTCCACACGTTTCACTCATACTGGGAATCGAATCATACTGACCATTACACTATCTGAGCAGACAACATAGTCCATATAAAGCTTTTAATTGTCCATTTCAGAACAAATGAATGCAAACAAAAATAAACATCTTTCACACTGAAAGACAAAATATGCAAAAAAAAGGAATACATTTTTTTCAAAAGTCGTAAAAGTGACAAATTTCCTTCCACCAAAAATGGAAACAAATGCAAATCCCATTTCAGAAGTCAATGGAAAAAATATCTGAAGTGCACAACCTGAAAGCTGTGAAAAATGACTGAATGATAAGTCCGCTTTGTTGGCGTAGGAAGATTGTTATATGTTTTGGGGAAAAACATTCAAATTGTGTGTGTATATATATATAATAAATAAGGTTAATAAATATATAGATGTATATGTATTATCTCAAATTGTTTTATAAAAGTGTAAAGGGGTAGAGTTCATTTGAAAATCTGACTCAACAGTGAGATCCTAAAAAGATTAGAGTCTAACAAATCTCC
>VCCN01001484.1:2474345-2488084 GCA_006491835.1 Architeuthis dux | reverse complement strand
TTGTCTAACAATATCCATCATTCTGTCGGATTCCCTCATATCAAAACAACAAACATATTATACAAAGATGTATATGAACATATGTAAATTGCGGCATATAAGTCGAATTTCTAAGCCAAAAAAATCTTTGGAAAACTAGGGGTCGACTTATAAGGCGAGTGTAAAATGCCTATAAAATGTATAGGCCTAAACCAGAATTTGAGTTGTACACCACAATTTACAGTGTATGTATATGTATATGAACATATCTGAAACAAAAATATTTACAAAAAAAAGTCATAATTAAATGAAAGAAAAATGAAACAAGCCAAACCTTTATAACTTGTCCCTCACGGAATGGAAGTTCCGCATCAGATCCATCTGCATTCGGAGACATAACTGCAGGGTCATAATCAAACAAAGCCACAAAAAGACGCATCGGATTAGGATCCACTACCCTAATCCCGTGCTGTAGATTATCCTCATCGTCATAAAACGCATCCGAATCCATGCCTACAGCATGGGTCCTCGCTTTGGTCGAACCTGGAGAACCAGACACTCTGTCTGGGGTTATCATAGTCCGCCAGGGATCCTTAGGGTTCCCTGGATAATTATCATCAGCCACATCTTGCTCGGCTGCCGCACTATTGTTTGCGGCCCGATAACTGTCTGGGCCAACCAGGTCAGACTTTTTACGACTGATCATCACTTTGCCTTTGTCTTCTGTTGATACTTTACGCTTTTGTAAAATGGCTTCTTCATCTTCGAATGAATTGCCTCGTTCGGTGCTGCTGTCTCTTGTTATTTCTGGAATGAATAAAAACAGAAAACACGTCTGGTTAGTCACTCAATAGAAACCATCACGTGACCAATGTCTTGTTGGAGGTGATCAATTAAAGAATTGGTAAAAAGGGTGATCAATGAATAAATTACTTCTCTCGCCTTTTGTTGGGCTGTGATCACTAAAAAAGCCTGAATTTTCAAAAAACAAGTGTGAATACTGCCTGACACAAACTAAGGGATCAATTTAGCATAATCTTACATTGCAAATTGAACCATAAAACCGAGGGGGGGGGTTTAAAAAAAAAGAAAAGTTTTTCTAGACATAATAAGGAGTAAATGTTTAAATTTTCAGCCCTCTAGCTCCATTTGTACAACCTGTACACGTGATACATACATACATTGCCAGACCCACTTAAAAACTAAAGAAACCTATGTTGACAGTTTTGGTTGATGCTTTCAAATAGTATAAAGCAGGGGTTCTCAAACTTTTTTCTACCAGTATACTCGTTCGTCCTGTCCAGCAGTATTGGTGTACCCTTCGTGAAGAATATAATGTAAAATGTATGGTTGCCATAGAACGGACAATACGCATGTAGTATTTATTAGTAAATTCAGTTTTTAATGGCTCTTTCCAACAAGTAACTCAATTCTGGGCTCAGTTTCAAAGAGACACACCCACATATCATTATCAATTGAAATTTATTTCAGTTGGTTGTAATAACTTCAAAATTCAAATGCTTTTACAAACCTTGTGTACCCCATAATTTTTCTTAGGTACCCCTAAGGGTACACATACCAATTTTTGATGGTAGAAAGTATGAGAAGCACCTTATTTATTATGCATGTATAATGCAAGAGGTTTTATACCAAATTTTACTCTCAAAGTTGGGGGCTCGGTCACATTATACATAAGATTGATATGATATAAACTTTGTTGGGCCAGTACCAATAGTCTATAAGGCAAAACATGTCAGTTCATAACAAAATTCAATAACGCAATAAGACAGAAAAATAAGATATTAAAATGATAATATTGATCTTAGTATTAAATGTAATGCATATAACAGTAGATATGATAATTATAGACATTCCCCCCTCTAATTATCATATTCTGTCGGATCTAAATTATCCATTCTCTGAATACTTCAACGATAGATAAACAAGGCGTGACCCAAAAGTTCCATGAAAAAAAAAGAAAGTCACCCTACCAACTAGTTTCCACCGTCTCCTTTGAAATAATTCCTTACCTGTTGTTTGCACACTGGCTTAAAACAAAAGGGTAGCTGCAAAAGTCACTACCATATCAGTTCTTGTGTGCTGTTCAAATTCTGCAAACTCTTGGGTTGCACTTTGTGTATACATATTGATTTTAAACTTACTGCATTGTTTACAAGAGTATTTGTGGAACTACCGCTCACTGCAACTCATCCAAGCCCCGTAACTGTTCATATTGAACTTCAGTAGACGACCTTCTAGTCATAATATTAGCGCATTGGATGCAGTGTAATATTTGCATAGATTTGTTTTCAATTAAATAACCGTCTTATATACCGTCATACACATTACATGCTGTTAGTAACAGGAAATGATAAGTACCATGTTTATTTCTAAATAAAACTAGCATTCCAAGGGAAATCATGAATCACTGCCACCCATATATGCTGTGTTGGGGGTTAAAAAGTTGGGCTGTGCTCACTAAAAAATGTCCGAGTTTTCAAAGAACAAGTGGGCACAAACTAGTGACCAATTTAACATAAGCTTTCATTGAAAATTGAACCCCCTACTAAAACCCTGTTTTGGAGGGGAATTTAAAAAAAAAAGAAGCATTTTCCCTACACATTGAGAGGAGTGTGTGTACAAAATTTCAAGTTTCTACTATGAATGGTTAGAACTGGGCGAAGTCCACATATATAGATACATGAATAACCTAAACCTTTGGTAGCAGCAATTGGGGTGGGGGTCATTCTACATAAATCTGCAAAATAAAATATGTTCAGGTTTTTTCTATACAAAAATTGCGGGGTGGAGTTGCATTATACAGAGGTTCATATTGTACACAATACACAGAGGAAGCCAATTATTGTCATCACTCTGGGGCAGTCTTTTAAATAACAAGAACCGGCTGCCAACAAAGAGCAAAGGATATAAAAATTGGGACAATTTACATTCAATGTTATTAAATTCATGTTATAAACAACTTTATATTATATGAAATTTAATAATAATATTAAATTTAATAATCATTTTATTTGTTTGTTTTTAACCTCTTTTCTGACAGAATAATAAAAATATCTTTCAATCAGAATTCCTGGATCCAACCCAAAATTTAATCACTTCTTCTGTAGCCCATTGCTCACTCTTCCACAAGATTTCAATTAAACTCATTGAGAACTCTTGGATATATTGTGTGGACAGAGTCTTCCAACTAAACAATTTAATTCTTGTAGTTTCAGTTTTTTAATATTTGTTTAGATGAACTATTATTAGTCTTGTAAGCTCAATTGGTAGAGAAGGCAGGCGTAAACTGTGCTCCCTCCATAAGGGTTTGGGTTCAAATCACACCTAAGGCATATATTCTTTATTTTCCGATCAACACTGTTTGCTCATTGCCGAAGGGTAATCAGTTTGAGCAAAAGTTGCAATAAAAAAAAGCAACTAATTAAGATGAAGGTAAAAAGTAGTCATTAAGTAAAAATAAAAAATAAGAATTCAATTCTTATTTTCTTCAGCCAATTATGAAAAAAAAAACCCCAAAACTTGTAAAATCTTAAAAATGCTTACCGATCTGTGGAATGGTCATTCCATGTTGTGAAATTCTTATGTCATTCATATCGTTTGCTTTACTAGAAGGTCTCCTGATGGGTGACCGGTAGGAAGATCTATCAGGGGGAACCTAGGTACAAAGAGAAAATGTAGGGTTAAATTATGATGGAACAATTTATTTAGAAAAACATTCATCTTTTTGGGCTTTTATATATTGAATAATATGGAACAATAAAAACAGACCAAATAAAAAAATTCCCTGATGTCAGATTTTTTAAGAAATATTTTTATCTGATTATTGCAATAAACTTTTTATTTCTATATATTTATTTTTCTCCCTGTAAAACATAAATAATACTATACTTTAAAGGGCCCTGAAGTTCAACTTGCCCCCGGGACACCAGGAAGCCTAGGCCGACCCTGATATGGAATATAAAATATTTTAAAAAAGAAAGAAAAATAAGAAATGCAATCAAACCTCCATTTTAAGCATAATGGAAAAAAACTTAAATTAAGTTTTTGTTAGAATTTGTGAGATGAAGTATTGGGGGTTTTTGTGTTACACAAAAAACCCCAATACTTCATCTCACAAATTCTAACAAAAACTTCATTTAAGTTTTTTTCCATTATGCTTAAAATGGAGGTTTGATTGCATTTCTTATTTTTCCAAAGACTATAAAAAAGTATATAAAAAGTACTGAATCCTAAAATATTAAAATAAAGTTGTATTTTCTTTTATCACTGAAAAAGACCCAAAATCCTGGGTCTTTTTTCATTAGTCCCCCACTACAAAAATGAAAATCCTAACCCCTATCCCTGGGGTGACTAACAAAATCAATAACTGGTTATGAAAATTTTGGTCTGGTGGGGACTAATAGAAACATTTTTTTTTAAATGCTACAACCTATATTGCTAATTTCTTTCTCATTTCAAACTTTTGACAACATAAATCTGACAACTTGACTGATCAGGACCCCCAAATAAAAAGATATACAAGACTATCTGTTCAGTAGAAAGGTTGAAATGTTTTGATTCTCCAAGATCAAATTGCTGATAAAATTTGACCCCAAACTAACACCATGAATTGAGTTTCTAGTCAGCAAGAAATAGAAAATGCAACTTAATCATTTTTATTTTGGCTTCCGTATTTTGAAATTATGGACGTTAGCTTTCGATGGGGACTAATGAAAAAACCCCAAAACTTAATTATTCTGGACCAAATGGGGGAAAAAAGTTATTTCTACCCCCATCCTCCCACCAAAAAAATAAATGCAATTTTTAAAAAATATTCAAATATATTCTGGACCAAATGAAAGAAAAAAAAAAAAAATCATTTAATTTCCCCTCAAAAAAACAAAATAAATAATAAAATAAAAAATAAAATAAAAAATAAATGAAAGAGAAAAATTGTTTCATTCTTCAGAAAGCAAAAAAATTCATTCAAAATATTTTAAAGCAGACAAAATCTGGTGTTTTAGGGGATAAATAGAACAAAAAGGAAAAAAGGCAAAAAAATACCAAAATTAAAAAAAGAGATGCAAAATAAAAACATGCATTTTAAAAATACAAGTTTATACCTAATCTCATATTTCATGCAACTATATTGAAAAATTACATAAATCCACATTATAATGCAGCAGTTTATATATAGCAAAAACATCCTTGTGTATGCAAAGGAGAGTTACCTCCTGTGAATAAAAATGAAAGCATTCTTTTATTTTTAATTTATATTAAAATAATAAGTACATGAAAACCCGCAATATTGGCAGGATTTTTAGCAAGTTGTTTAAAATAAATTCCATTCCTTTTTTTTAACCCTTTTTAGGGTTTGGTGATAACATCAACAAGTTATTAAAGTGCTTAATTCCTGAATTAAAATGTCTCAGTAGACTTCTAAAACGAGATCTATGGAACATATATATCTCAGCAGTCATAGAAACCTTGGGATAGATCAGGATCCGATTAAGACCACAATGGGCCCTATGCACAATTTGGGGGCCCACCAATATATATATACAACAGTTTTTTTTAAGAAAATGAAGATTTACTATTTAATAAATTCAAATTTCTAATTTTTAATAAATAATTGTTGAAGTAATGCAGACATTTTTTTAAAAGGTAACAGAAAGAAAAAACAAAAAAATATTTTTTAAATTTCAAAAGTTCATATTTAGACAATGTAAAACATGTAAGTAATATACAATAAATTATAAAGATAGTAATAAGTTATTTACAAATGTTAAAATAAGGTGTCCCATAGTATAAACTAAAAAATAGGTATTTTACCTATAAAATAATATTATTTAATCACATGTTAGATGTATTAAGTAATTATTTTATGATTGATCTTTTCCCCAAGGGAATAGTGATAAAGTTCTATATTGCTATTTATTTGTGGGCCCCCTCTATGTCTTGGCTATAGGCTAACTGGCCCTGGGATAGATATGTCCCAGGAGTCTCGAAAATGTTAAATAAGAAGTTATTTTAAAGCAGTCACAATCCAGATTATTTCAATATTATAATAAAAAATATCTTATTTATCAGAACAAAACATTATTGCTTTATGTCATATTGCAGAAAAAGAAAAAGAAAAAAAAGAATCAAACAAGGACCACTCTGTATTATTTTTTTAATTTAGAATTAATCTAAAATGTTATGCAGCTATGTTTAAAAATTACATAAATTCTTATTATAATGGTGCAGTTTATATATATATATATGTATGTATATATGTATGTATATATGTGTCCACAAATGAACCAAAGATGCAAAAATATGAATTTGACAAAGGATATAAAAATTGGAACAATTTAGATTCATAGTTATAAATTTAATGTCATTATGTTCATTGTTATACTTTACATATTTTTTAATTTATCCATACATTTTAATGAAGTTTCTAAAAAAATATGTGCATTTATAATATGAGATCAGGTAAAAATATTGTTCTGTATGAAGAAAAACAAGCAACATAGAATATTTAGCAAGCTTCAGTTCATGCATGAATAAACAGCCAAAATAAAATCTATAAAAATAATTAAATATTGAAAATATAATTTCAACTCCTCTCAAATGTTTGTGGGTCGATGGCCACTACTGCCAATAATTCTTCATCATAGGAACAGGTTTGTGCCGCCCTCAATGTTTATTAATGGTATCCATATTTACAGACCTAAATCTATTGAACCAATGCTGAACAGTTTGCACTGTAGTAGTGTTTATTCCAGATGCTTTGTTGATGTTATCACCAACTTGAGCAGCATTATGGCCTAATTTGAAATTGTACTTGAAAATTAGTCTAACTTCTTGGGTAGACATCATCACTGTTAAGGGCTCAAAAGCCTCCAATAATAACGAATTGTATCTCTATTTAGATTGAATCTGCAAAAAATGCAATTACATTAGTAAATCTTTCACTTTTAGCATTATTCTCTATGATATAGAAAAACAAGAACAATATTTTATGTGTAACAACCTAATACATATTATAAGTTATATAGTATGTAAATGATATAATAATAATTGTATGTGTAGTCAAAATAGCAGTCCTCACAATAACAAATTAGCTATGTCTATTTTCAAAACCTTTCTATTGATTTACTATTTTTGTGATTTATTTACTCACTTAATTGGAAGGTAGGTGACATAATTAGACTGTTTGATGTTAAAATAGTGAACAAAACCCCACATTATAAAGTGTTGATTTATTAAAGAATGAAAATGCAGGGTTTGTCCAATAAGTCCATAGCCTGACACATAGTTATTAGCTAAATATTGATCCGAAACTGTATAATGTTTGATAAATGTGATTTTAAAAAGTTTAACAAGTTGACTGTCAAAAATTGATCTGATAATTGGGACTATTTTCACCGATCAACGCTAAACAAACTAACATTTGTTATTTTCAGATTTGACCTATTTACTCGAGTACAATAAGATCTTGAATATTATTTTTGTAGCTAAAATTCAGTATTATATGTTGTAAATAATCAACTAGGAATACCAGTTGCAGAAAATCCTTACCAAACTATCCAAGAAATATCTGACTTGTACCTTCTATAATTTTTATTTCTATAATACTAGGGTTCACATTACCCTCTCTGAGATGAGATCTGAATAATTGGTAGGGAACATCATTGGAGGGTGAAAAAACTGAAGGAAGCAGCATACATTAACATGACAGACACATGTATAAACAAGGCCAGTGTGTATTTCCTGGCTCATCAGGGAAAGACTTGAAGAGCATCTACCGCAGTCTGTTTATTTCATACAAGCCAGTCATGAACTCAAAAATCCCTATATATTGCTTTTGGTTAATACTTTGGCTTTTGTTTGTTTTTAAAGCTAAAATTCAGTATTATATTATAATATGTCATTTTCGTTTTACACTTGAATATAATGTTACCCACCAATTTTCACCCTGATTTTTTATATTAAATTTCTTGCAGACAAGTAAATACGGTAATTTTTTGGTTAAAAAAAGGATTTTTAGAATTTTAATAAAATCAATAAGAAAAATATGTAAACCATAACAATATGAAATGTCAGATTATAATTTATTTATTCAATTATTTATTTATAATTTTCTTATTAGTTTAATCCCACCCCAACTAAACTGAAGCTGGCTTAATGACGCAATGAAGTGGTGTCAAAAAAGGCCTATTTCAGGTACATTCAGTACATTCAATACATTACTGAATTTGGATCAAGTTTAAATCAGGCACCCTAAAAATTGTCAAATCGAAAAGGGACACATTTTGCCTTGACAGCAGAAAAAATTTGAAAAAGGTTGTTTTTTTTTAAACTAACAAATTTTCAAAGTTACTAAGATACTTTTTCCCGAAAAAATAAAAAGTATTTTTTGTGCTTTCAATCCAACCTTCTTTTTCTATTATGTTAAGATGACAGTTACTGATTGACTGTAAAATTTAAACTCTAATAATCGAATGTAAGTAACTTTGAAAATTTCCGTTGTTGAGGCGAAATGTGTCCCTTTTTGATTCAACAATTTTCAGGGTGCCTGATGTAATCTTGATCCCTGAATTTTAGCTACGAAAACAACAAATGTTAGCTTGTTTAGCGGTGACTGGTCAAATTGGTTCCAATCATCGAATCAATTTTGGACGTTGGACTTGTTAAACTTTGCCAATTCTTTTTATACTAAAAAGTAGGGGGGTTGCATTATACACAAAAATAAAATATACTCAAGCCTTTTCTATACAAAAATGGGGATGGGGTCGCATTATACAGAGGATCATCACATTGATATACAATGATACACAATATGGTATATACAGAGGAAACTGCTTATTGTAATTACTTTAGGACTGAGTCTTTTAGATAACAATAACCGGCTGATAACATTAAGCAAAGGATATAAAAATTGGAACAATTTACATTCATTGTTATAAATTTAATGTCATGCTATTAAATTCATTGTTATAAACAACTTTACATTATATAAAATTTAATAATAACAGTTCTCGTTAGTCATTCAATAGAAACTGTCATGTGACCAATGTCTTTTGGCAGCTTGGGATGATAAATTAAAAAATTGGAAAAAGGGGTGATCAATGTTATCAATTTATTTGTGCCTTTTGTTGGGCAGTGATAACTAAAAAAAGTCTGACATTTCAAAAAACAAGCGTGAATGCTGTTAGACACTAACTAAGGGATCGATTTAGCATAAACTTACGTTGCAAATTGAACCCCTCACTAAAAACCTATTTTTTTTTTGGGGGGGGGGGTTCAAATTTCTAGACATACTAAGGAGAAAATGTTAAAACTTTCAGCTCTGTAGCTCCATTGGTGCAGCCTGTATGCGTGTCCCATGTAGAAGAACTACCTATCACAGCTTCATGTTCATGGGCATTGTCATGCAGCAAAATCACCAGTAAACTTCCTTGCCCCCCAAAAAAGTCTTTTCTCTTCCAAAACATCACTCAAACTAGCCAATTACTCACTGTAGCAATGCATAGAAACAATTTGGTACGGATACAGTAATTTGTAATAAAGAATTTTCCTTTTGAAAGCCCACCAAATACGGAGAACTCCCCCCATAGTAGATTCTATTTAGACTGAGATGTTAAAGGCTGTCATGGATCTAGCCTTGATCTTTTTTCATTTTGGATTCTTGTAATAAATCCATTTTTTATTGCTAGTGACTAATTTGTCCAAAAATGATATCTTCTCTTTGTTGAACAAGAGAAAGAAAAGTGTTTAAAAATTTTCAGATTTTCCGTTATTTCATGTGGAACCCATTTTCCTAGCTTTAGAATTTTCCATGAGGCCTGTAAATGACGTACTGTACTACAATTGACCGATTGCACAAGAACTGAGTTAACTTCAAAGACACTTCTAAGATTTCCCTAACATTGATAGCGCTTGGAACTTATGCATCCATCTATTAATTGAAATTAAAATATAGGTAAATTTAAATACTTGCTAGTATGTTGTAATATTAATACTCAACATTTTTCTCAACTGAAAATCTCTTCTGCAAGATTAAACATTGCTCTATATACCATTATTAATTTATGACCAGTATTTTCTTTCATCTTAATGTATTGGGTTGCTTTTTGTCGCAACTTACTCAGGCTGTCAGTCTACAGCAGTGAGTAAACAATGCAGATCAGAAAATGAAGAATAAGGTCTCAAACTCACATCACTTTTGCATCAGGGAAGCCTGGTTTAAAGCGCCTGCTGCTCTTACCATCTGAACTACAAGAAGATCAAATCTAAATGCTTAAAGCTACCCTTCATCCTTCCCCAATCTCTCACCATATTTGTTATTGTTTTTACACTATTAGTATTAGTATCAGCAATATCAACTTTATTCATTTTCATGGAGCATCGTGAACCATTATTATTATTAATTTTTGACAAGTATTTTCTTCCATCTTAATTTTTTTCAATTGCTGCTTACACAGGCCGTCAATCTATGATCCACGCTGTTTACTCACTGCTAAAGATTTGACAGCCTGAATAAGTTGCAATAAAAAGCAACCAAAAAAATTAAGATGAAAGAAAATACTAGTCAAAAATTAATAATAATGGTTGACAATTCTTCATCTAATAAAACTAAAGATAATATTGCTCTATACAACAATCATAACTTTTAACGTCTTAAATTGGTTTATTTCTCAATTATCAAGGGAGGTAATAAAAAAATTTAAATAAAAGTTAAAAGTTTCATTCAAAAACCATGGTAATTTATTTTAATGGAACAAACAAAATTTAAACAATTTATTGGAACGGACAAAATTTAAATAATTTATTGGAATGAATTTAAATCAATAATTTATTGGAACCCGTAATTTAATTTAAATTTCAAGCAGAATTCAAAGATTACTTCCCTTAGATACATGAGAATTAACTCGATAATATAAGACACTAAAAGTCATGATAACCACTCGATACATTACAGTTCTTGGTTTTCTTCTAATGTCAAATCTGTATGTAACAGAACCCGAAATAATTGAATGAATAAGAAGAATTATGCATCATTTCATTGAGTGTTTTTAACCCTTCCCGGCAAGATCTGGCCTGTCAAACATGTACGTTTGTTTACAACCCAAGCTAATAATACCAATTGGCCAAAGACGGGTAGACGCTATTGAATCAGCCAGAGCAACATGGCAGCTTCCATGTAGCGGCAGTGTACTTCAAAATTAGCGATATGATCGAATTTCAATGCCATGACAACCAGGCATAGACTTATCAATGCCCAGGAGACACTGCTGGCCATTCTTGACTCTGATGACGAGTTTGATGCGGGGGGAAACAGATGAATTTAGTTCAGATGATGTTACATTTTATTACAACTTCATCATCGATGCAGTTATATTTACAATAAATTTTGCCTTTTTAGCAATTCTATTACATCCCGTTTCCATGGAAACAACCAAAACCAGATATTCATGAGTAGAAATGCTGCTACCATTATAGCCTGAGCAGAATCAAACCAGAATATATATGATAGAGAGGGGTTAACTTGTGTAGATGACTCACAAATTGAATTTTAATTTGAGTTACCTTAAAACTGGTAAAATTTAGAAATAAATTTGGTTTGGAAAGGGTTGAATTTAGCTACAATGACTCTTAAATATCTGTAATGTTCACCACAGATAGCATGATTAACAACTCTGTTGCCAAAAATATGAATATGTTGCTGTCCAAAAATGAGTACACCCCTATGAAAAAATATTTCTGCCAACAGATTTTCAATGCTGTAGAGTTTGGTCATAAATAACACCTGATAATATCCGTTTTGATTGTGTAATGTTCCACCAGAAATAATAAAATCCTGCTATGTTTGGTTTAGTAGAAAATTAACTTTCTATAAAAAAAAGTGGTAGGGGTGTACTTATTTATGGGTGACAGTGTAGCTCTCAAAGATGAAAAGAGTAGAGGATGTTGATAATTGTAAATAATTAACTAGGAATACCAGTTGCAGAAATTCCTCACCAAACTATCCAAGAAATATCTGACTTGTTCCTTCTATAATTTT
Organism: Architeuthis dux; assembly: GCA_006491835.1. Taxonomy (NCBI): domain Eukaryota; kingdom Metazoa; phylum Mollusca; class Cephalopoda; order Oegopsida; family Architeuthidae; genus Architeuthis; species Architeuthis dux. The sequence continues at coordinate 2,476,050 of VCCN01001484.1, read as the reverse complement.
TATTTCTATAATACTAGGGTTCACATTAGCCTCTCTGGGATGCGATCTGATTAATTGGTAGGTAACATCATTGGAGGGTGAAAAAACTGAAGGAAGCAGCATACATTAACATGACAGACACATGTATAAACAAGGCCAGTGTGTATTTCTTGGCTCATTAGGGAAAGACTTGGAGAGCATCTACCGCAGTCTGTTTATTTCATACAAGCCAGTCATGAACTCAAAAATCCCTACCTATTGATTTTGGTTAATACTTTGTTTTTTGTTTTTAAAGCTTATTTTGAAATCTAATACTGGATTTATTTTTAATTTTTCAAAATTTAGATTAAATTCACTAAAATGCCAATGCTGATGATTGCTAAATAAATCAAGGCTGTAAGTTGAGTGTAAAGATTGGATGTCAGAACTCACTCACTGTTGGTACCCCCCCCCCCAATGTTTATTCTAAGAAAATGATCATATTTGATGGCATATTAGACCCCCAGCCCTCATTTCAGAATGGAATATTAAGAAAAAAAACACATTTTCCTGAATTCTTTCCATTTATCACCCAGTTTTGAGATACATCCATACATCTCTATAAGATACTTTTCAGTCCCTAATATATTAAATATCAATTTTCTCAGCAGTATCATGTTGGATTGATAAGAAATTTGGTCCAGACCTTTGGGTGAACCATCCTCATCCTCATCTTTCTCTTCGTCCTTCACCTCTTGCTACTACTACCACAACTAGTAATGCTAAATATCAATTTTCTCTGTCGTATCATGTTGGGTTGATATGAAACTTGGTTCAAACCTTCGGGTGAACCATCCTCATCTTCCTTTTCCTACTCGTCCTGCTATTACTACCACAGATGGTGGATGCATCGTTGAACTTATGGTTCTTGTTTTGAACTCCTTCTCAAGTTCTAGTCAAGGGGATGGACAATGAAGGTTATATTTATCTTTTGAGCCATTTTTTTTTTATAGACAAATTTTCATATTTTAAGATGGGATTATTTTTGCCTTTATCCCCTCAAGATTAAAACACTCCCAGCTTTTATTTATCCTCCTAATTAGGATTAACACTGGATTATGATTTAATGCATGTTTTAAAGCAATCAGATTAATTTATAAAAACTCTCATTGTAAATAACAAAAACATGCATGTACATCAATTTGTTGTGTTTATTACTGGTTTGATTTCATTAAAATCTGTTTTTAATAGAAATCTCAAGCTAAATACTCTGTGAAGATGTTTGAATATAATAAGATGTGGGACTGCGGTAATTAGAATATTAATTTAATATAAAATACAAGAAATAATAGAGGACGCTAGAGTATCTTCCATGGACTGGAAGTCCAATGGACTTTAATGATCATTTTGGATTTATTGGCAAAGTAGGACGACTTAATCATCAAAAATGAATTACATCATATGGAACTGATTTGACCAATCACTGCTAAAGAAGCTAACATTTCTTTTTACTTTTGTACTGCAATGACTGTTTGAGTTTTAGTAAGAAAACAATTATTTTATTTTATTTTATTTTTTTAAGAAATCAAGTATTGTAAACCATTTTATTAATTTTTGACTACTATTTACATTCATCCTAATTTTTAGTTTGTTTAATCACAATTTCAGTAAGGGTTTGTCGGCAGTGTTATTGTTTTTGTTCCAATAAAAAAAAGTGATTGATTATTTTATTATTTAATTTTTATTT
>VCCN01001484.1:2424802-2437914 GCA_006491835.1 Architeuthis dux | reverse complement strand
TGCTGCCAAAAGATGTTAGCCATGTGATGGTTTCTATTGAGTGACTAACCAGACCTGTACTTTATCTTTTATTCAATATAGTCTGTTCTTTCCTTGAAACTCTCACATCAGAAAGAAACTTAAAAGATAAAATTCTGGAAATACAAATTAAATCAACGAAAAATAATCTAACAAAAAAATAAATAAATAAAAATAACATCAGTCTTTTGATCTTTAATTACAATGATAATGAGAGGAAGTCGAACACATTAAATTAACCTCAAAGTGACATTTTGACCGCAATAATGATTTGGTCGTTATCGTAACAACTCTTGACAGGGGAGGGAAACCATAAAATTATACTCAAATGGTTTCATAGAATTAGTTTTTATTAACCCATTCAGTGCTATATGGAACTATATGGTAGAATTTCTTAGTAGACTGTGACTGTCATTTTGGTTGAATTACCAAGTTTTCTTCTCTTAGAATACTTAGCTTACATTGACTAGTGCAATGCTTTCTAATATAGATTATAGTATCAATGGTGACAGTTCCTACTGATTCAAAAAAGGTTGAAGTGTCAAAAACAAAGGCATCATGTTGTCTCTGTGAAAAACTGGCATGACATTTATAAATACACACACACACACACACACATTATATATATATATATAATTTTCTGTATGCGTTTCACGTTTCTTTGCGTACATACTTAGGCATGCATGTACAAATGGATGCGTACAGACGTAGACACACAAGTACAAATAGGCGGACAGTTGTGTGCAAATATACACGGCTGGGGGAATCCATGATTAAAACACACCTGTACTGTCTCATTCCCTGAAACAGGTGCATGGAAGGCAGCTGATGATCCCCTAAAATAAGTGTGATCTACATTAGCTAATTATGACACAACATCTACAGAAATACTAGCTAATATGAAATGTAAGAAAACAAAAATTATATATTTTTTTTTTTCCCCTTCTACGTACATACATATATGGACAGTGCATTGGTGAGGGGGGTTCGAGAAAGGTATATTACAGGCGGGGTGGCGGTGGGTTTTTCTTCGGAATGGGTAAGGCAGAACGGGAGATTTGTCATACACTATAGGGAGAATTTAGAGATGTGTAGACGGTTACGAGAAATAAACAGATACGAGAAATCAAAGTTTCCACAGACTATATATATATATATACACATACATACATACACACAGTCTTGAAAAAGACAATGTGGAAAATGAATTTGTTGTTAAAAATGAAAGCTTTTTATTCCATTGATGTTTTGCCACCATTAGCGACTTCTTCAGAATGTGAGATACATTATAAGCGAGGTCAATGTCAATGGAATAAAAAGGTTTCATTTAAAACAACAAATTCACTTTCCACATTATCTTTTTTAATACCATGTGTCAGATAAATTAAATCATATCCAAACACTGACAATGTGGAAATAAAAGATTGAGAAAAACGTGTTATGTCTCAAACATATTATCATTAAGATAAGCCTTGATGCATTTTGTAGAGGTTCATTCAGCATCTTCAGAAGCTTTTCTGTAGTGCAGAAGACTCCAGTATGTGCAGTCTACGCCTCACATTGTGTGAAATATATACTGAAAACAGAGTACTGTAAGTAGGGGGGGGGGATGAGCCCAGGATGTTGGTCAGAAGAGGTGAGGTTTTTGGTTATCTCTGTGCACAGCATGGGGTAGCAAATTATCTAGATAAGGTGAATTTATGTCTATCAGCTTTTAAGTGGGTGGTGGGTGTTGGTATGAATTAGGGTTATTGTGTGTTTTGGGTTAATTTGAGTGTTATTGTATGTGATATCTTGACCCCAGGATGAACATATGGATGGATGTGCTGACCTTTGGTGACCTCTAGTCAATTTAGGGTCAGGTCAATTTAGCATTTTCAAATCTAAGGGAGACATGTAATTTTTCGTCAATTTTTATGAATCTCTATAAAATGTAATTTGCTTTCCTGTGTTGTTATATTTGAAGTCTTTTCCTCTGGGCAATGCCGGGTACCCCAGCTAGTAAATATGCATGCATATTGAATGGGGTTGTCATCCGGACATTCTGACAAAGTTTTCAATAATGGCATGCACCTGAGGAGGGCAGTAATACACAGCAACCAAAATATTGTGTACAAAAAACCCAACCAAGATGAGGATGATAGTCTGAAGAAATCTATATATAATAATAATTCCTAATCTAAAAAATTCAGACAGAAATTGTCTCAGTAAGTCTAGAGCCACAGAAAAGATAACTCGTACTTTCCCACATGTTAGATACTGCTCCTTAACTTCTGAATTCGGAAGTTAATTGAAGATAACGATGTCCATCGAGCTCTTTACAGGAGGTTGACCAGCTGAGGAAAACTCCCTGCAGAGACATTTCCCCTTAGCAATTCCTCCAACAGCTAAGAAACGAAACCCCACTAAGAAGTGTAAAGTATGTATAAAATAGTAAAAATGGCGAGAGTAGATATGAATGTCCTGAATATAAGGTGGCCTTATGTGTAGATAAATGTTTTAAGATTTCATATTTAAAATTTGCCCCATCTAATTCAATATCTTCTATTCTATATAGTATATTTCCCATCTAATTCAATGTCTTCTATTCTATATATGGTATTCTATATGGTATATTCCCCCCACCCCAACTGATTCAATATCTTCTATGCTATATTTCCCCTATCAGATTTTATATCTTATATTCTATATATGGTATATTTCCCCCCATCTGATTCAATATCTTCTATTCTATATATGGTATTCTATATACTTGGCTGTGAACAGGTTAAAACGGGATCCTGCAAACAATCACAGGATGAAGAGGTGCGTGAACCGTTGTGATATTCAAAACAAAAATAAAGCAAATTGCAATTAATTTTGCTCCAAGAAAGCAATTCCGAAAATGTCAGTACATCATGGTGGACCTGTCCGTATCATCACAGATTCAACATAGAGAAAATCTCTCTCTGCAAATGAGCCATCTCTCTTTTCTTTTCTTTTTTTCAGTGCTCTTTCAATATGAGGCCCAAAAAAAAATCCTATTATGGCAGTCTTGCACCGCATTACACAATCCCAATATCCTATTACGGTGTTCAATGGAGTCTGCACCATCGCATGCAGAATTTTCCGGACGACGAGAGAAGCCATTGGAAAGATGCCATGGACTGGCGATACCTCGAAAAGTGTGTGAAATCAAGCAGCTTTGCCCAAGATTGGAATTAGCGCCCTGGTGGTTGATCTGCCCAGGGCAGAGCAAGGGTCAGGTTATAGAAAGGTCAGCACCAGATGGATGGGGAGAGAATGGGGAAACTGAAAAAGACCCGTCCTATCGTAAGAGCAAGAATAATGCATTTCATGAAGAAAAAGCAGATAAATGAAGAGGGGGGAAGAAAAAAAAACAATATCATTTCTAAAAGACACAAAAGGCAATGAAGAAACATAGCACAGAAACAAAAAATAAATAAAATATTAGATATTTATAAATAAAGGATAAAGTCATATTCCTTATAAAGATTCATTTTATAATAGACCTATTAGATCAGTAATGCTTGCATTAATTCCTGACCTTTTCTTCTTGATTTCTATAGTAATTTAATAAGTTAATTTTGATGTTCTCATGCAAAGGGTCTGGAAACTAAAGGGCTATTAGTCTTGAGGACATTTCTAAAATTACTGATCAAGTTGTTGGATATTCAAAAACAGACAGATTTCCCTGTTGTCAAATTATGTTTTTTTTCCATATTTATGTTTGTTTCTCAGGGTTTCCTTTTATAGATGTCAAACCACACAAATACCAAACATTTGTCAAACTGGTCTGGTTAGTCACTCAATAGAAACTGTCATGTGACCAATATCTTTTGGCAGCGTGCCGTTTTGTGGATGATCAATTAAAAAGGGGTGAGCAATGAATGAGTTACTTCTCTCGCCTTTTGTTGGGCAGTAATCACTAAAAAAAAGTTTGAATTGTCAAAAAAAAAAACAATTGTGAACACTGCCGGGCACAAACTAAGGGACCAATTTAGGATAAACTTACATTGTAAATTGAACACCCCTCCCCTTTAAAAACCTATTATGGGGAAGGGGGTAAAAAACAACAACCCAAAAACGTTTTTTCTAGACATAATGAGTAAATGTTTAAATTTTCTGCCCTCTAGCTCCATTGGTTTGGCCTGTACACGTCAGACCAGCCAGTCAGACCAACATGAAACTAAAGAAACCGATGTTGATGGTCTCTAATAAACTGTGATCCAAATACGACAAAGAGTCAAGTCAGTCAGAAGTAAAACTAGACTGGGTGTATTTCCTGAAGGAATTGCAAGTGTGATTGTGATGCAGTGTTATAGAAACAGGCAGTAATTTAATAATTCATTTTCTTGCTCTTATTTAAGCAAAAGGTCTGGAAAAAAGGCGTCTGTCTCTTAAGAGAAACTCCTATTGGAAGTTGAACGGCTGGTGATGAAATCCCGGTTTCCTTTGCATGTGTCAGCTTAGTGATCCTTGCAAGTCTCAAGCCTTTATTCTTACAAGTTTTTATGACTACCCCTTTTATGACTTCAGTCCACTGAAGGGATACCTCCACCCTAAACATACAGCTTAGAGTGTACTCAATTAGCTTCTGAGTGCACAGGGAAATTTGTCCTAATGAAGAATTTTCCACACTCTTCGCTCATACTGGGAATTGAAGGCAGACATGCTAACCATTACACTATCCGTGCGGACAAAAGGGTCTGGAAAGTAAAGTGTCATTAGTTTGTGTAGATCACATTTCTAAAATCAGTACTACACAGTAGTCTACCTTTATAACACAGTCGTTTGAGTCCAAGAAAGGTGTTATTTTCAACATAAAATCAAAGAAAATATGTCTCAAGCACCATGTAATTATATGTTAATTGATTGAAAATTGAAGAAATTTAATATTTTAGTGATATTAACTAAGTCTTGTCATGAAATTCTGTTTTTGTTCATGGTTTTCTGGATGAGTGGGCGATAATACCTATAGGTAAAAATGTTGCGGTCCATCAATCAACTGCCTTATATTGTGAACAGTACTATATCGGGGGGACGCCTGTACTAATGTCAAGATGTTAGATAGGACATTAAAAAAAAGCTGGAGTTCCCTTCTGTCACAAGAGTAGTTTATAGGTCATTCCACACAAATAGAACATATAACGTATATCCTTGATTATAAGACAATGCATATTAACTAGCAATAATGCCTGTTGTTTTAATTCAATTCATTACCATGGTTTTGTATGAGATGCTATGTAGGTAGTATACAGTGCGTATTGTGTAATATCCTTTTAAAATTCAGGTGGATTTGTCATCACTGATGAGAATTTCACTTTTATGACCTGAAAACAATGATTGATATGTTGAAGATGAATGAAATTCATGTTTTGGTGACAGCTGACCAAGTGCTATAAATGGATATTGATACTTATATTCAAAAATATACAGTATGTGCATAGTAAATTGCGACTCAAATATGACAAAGGAGTCAATATAAAAAGAAAGATGAATTAAATTTAATGAAGGAAAAAAGAAACAAAACAGAATGAGAAAAAGGAAACAAAAAAAGAAATGAGAAAAAAGAAATGAAAAATATCAAGAGAAACCCTAAAAAAATATCTAAATATGGAACAAAAATAAAAAAGAAACAAAAGCCGGTTGATCGTGATCAGAGGCGACTCGAAGGTTCCTTTTTCTTTTTGCTACTATCCTTTTGGATAGATGTGCGGGTGACTCCTATCCCTCATTCGACAACCACTTTCTCCATAATCCTAAGCTTTTTTTAGCAGAGGCATTGAGTACCATTTTTCAAGTCTTTGGTATGACTGCCAGGGATTGGTCCCTGTTGCTTAAGACACCTGGTACTCCAAGAGAGTCACCCATCAAGGTAATGACTGGGCTCGATGTCGCTTAACTTCTGTGATCTTATGACAACTGGTGTGTCCAACACGATTTGGCTGAAACTTTTCTTTCTTTTTTTAGAAACAAATGGACAAAAATAAAATGAAGAAAGAAAACAAAAAGAAATGGAGGAACCAAATAAAGATGGAGGAAAAATAAATAAATTTGAAGAACAGAAAAGAATAAAGAAACGGGGGAAAAAAGATACAAAAATAAAATAAACAATGAAATAGAAAAAAAGCCAGAAAAAAAGCAATGAAGAAAAAGCAGTCAGAATGAAGAAAGAAAAAATAATTAAGAAAGAGGAAAAAAAGAAAACGTGAATAATAGAAAAGAAAATTGACAAGGGAAAATGAAAAAAAAAACATGAATGAAAAAGCAAGGAAATAAAGAGACAGTTAATAAAAAAGTTGTATGAAAGAAAAAGAAACAAAAAAAAGAAAAAATAAAGAAAAATTGAAAGAAACATGAATGAAAAAAAAAAGAAATCCATGAAAAATGTACTGAAACATTAAAGAAGAAAGAAACCAGAAAAAGGAAAGAAACAGTAAATTAAGAAAGAAGAGGAAAGAAACAGACAAGAAAAGGAAACAAAAAGAGAAAGAAAAGGAAAGATACATGAAAAAGGAAAGAAAAAAGAAACAAAGTAAAAAGAAACAAAATGAAAACTAAAAATGAAACAAAGAAAAAAACTAGAAAAAGAAACAAACCAGAAAGAAAGAAAGAAAGGACACAAGAAACAATGAAAAAGATAAGAGAAAGAAAAAAGAAAAAAGAAACAATTGCAAAGCACCCCCAAAGGTTAGCAAAAACAAAATGTTGCTAATAGACTGAATAATTATAAAAAAGGGTGGGGCAGAAACACCTGACATTTTTTTAAAAGTCGTTTCTTGCATTACAGGTGAAGTTCACTGATGACTGCTTCGTGATCTAACAGTACACTGCTTGAAGTTTAGTCAACATGGTTGGTACAGCAGTGTTTTGCAGCAGAAACTTTTATCAAAACAGTGATTTACACAGTGTTTGCTGTGTTACTGTTACATAGTTTGTTTTGCTGAACGTTTCTACTGTATCTCACACTGCTGTACTGACCAACAATCCATGCTGACTAAACTTCAAGCAGTGTCCTGTTAGATCACCAAGAAGCCACCAGTGAACTCAACGAAAGAAACATTTTTAAAAGTTTCAGGAGTTTCTGCACCAACTCTTTTTGGAGTTACAACTATTCAATTTATTAGCAACAAAATGTAGAAAGAAAAATAGCAGAAAGAAAGAGAAAAAAGAAGGCAAGAGAGAAAGCTGCACATTGATGTGCACAAAAGCAAAGAGATTTTTTTAAGTAAATTCACCTGGAGGTCTCAAAATCGCTGACATATGTTCAGATTCATCACTGCTATTGAAGTCCAAATCCTGCTGAACTGCAAGACTACTGAGGACACTATCATCCGAGTGATGTCCTGAAGCCACTAAGATGGATGAAAAGTCAATCAGATCCACGTCTGTGACAAGAAAAACAAATGGAATCAGATTTGTAATAAAAAACAAAGAATCATTAAAAAAAAGAAATTAGGGTCAGGCAAGAACCATCACAGAAGAGAGTAAAACAGTCTTTAGATGAAGAATCATTAGGATCCAGAGTATTTGGGGGGGGGGGGGGGTTAAGATTCGGTTTTACATGCAACACCGTTTTCCTAGAAGAACATTTTTTTTCTTTCAAGTTTTGGTGCTTACAATCCATTTGAAATTTGCTAGTTTTGAGAAAAATTAATTTTTTAAGGTTTTACGAGTGAGGGGTTCTATTTTCAGTGTAACAATAATGCTTAACTGTGCACTTACTTTCTACCATTTTTACAGAAATACGGCTTACATAAATTATCTTCCCTTGGTTCCGATTTTATTTCTTTTATGAATTCTCTAATTTATTTTTATTTTTTAAACATCATGGAGCTTGTGCCATTTTTAACATGGGGTCTGCGTGGGTCTAAACTGTTCACAATTCCAGACAGACCCGTGCAGGCACCATGTTAAAAATGGTTTAAGCCGCATTATGTTCAAAAATTAAAAAGAAATAAGAGAATTCATACGAGAAATAAAATCGGAACAAAGGGAATATAATTAATATAATATAATGTAAGCCGTATTTCCGTAAAAATGGGGGAAAATAATTACCCAGTTTAGCATTATCATTACATAATAGAACCCCCCGCCCCCTAAAAGGCTTTAACAGATTTGTTTTCTAAAAACTAACATTTTTGGATGGTTTGAAGGTCTAATGGTTTGAAAGCACCTAAAACTGAAAGAAAACAATTTTCTTCTGGAAGAACGGCATTGCGTGTAAAGACAGTTACCCCTCTTTGTTGTGTTTAATATAAAAAAATTTAAAATATACGGGGAAAGCAGATATGGGTAAAAACATTGAAGATCTCAAAGATGTCTGCCAGGAGAAATGAACACTTGTAATGCTAAAATTGTTTTTGTAAAAATCAGCTTCAAAAGAAGAACAAATAAAGACAGACTATCAAGAATAAACATGTCATGACAATAAAAAGGAGAAATATTGATGATAGTAGAAGGTCAGTGTATTTCAATGGAGCAGAGTACAAAAAAAAACAGTCGGCTGGTTTATTATTATTTTCTTTTATTAGACACACATACACAAATAAAAATATAAAGGCGAGAAATACAGGCCAATGAAATCACAGAAGAACATAAAAAACAATTAATGAATATAGACATGTATGGCTATGAATTTTCCAACCCAAGTATTTACAGTTACACTGACCAATCAACAAGGTGCCCAACAACAACAACAAAAGAGAGCAAGTAACTGAATGAAGACATAACTATAAATGATACATTCATCCCAATGTATGTGAAACAGGAATATTTTAACAGCCAATGAGAAGCCAGATTGAAGGATTGGAAAGTAAAGTGAAGACCTTGAAGACCACAATAAACAAAAGATTTATAAAAAGAATTCACACATAAAAACAACATTGAAAACTATAATAATGCTATAAAACACTGAAAACCACGATATATTAAAAAAGACAAACAAACATTTTCTAACAACATAGAAACACTAAACAAAAGTACAGATAAAACCATAAGAATGAAGGAGGACAGAACAACAATAAATAATGTAGTGAAAGAAAAAACAAAAAATAGCCTACATAGGGCGATGGCATTTTAGTCCCATTCAAAGTACTCCTCTCACACATTTATCCCAGCATCCCTACAACTTTTCAAAACAGTCTGCAAAGTCTTCTCAAAGCCATATGCTGCCTTATTGCATTCTCCTTAATCTCGTCCATGGTCTGAAATCTCTTTGGGAAAAGCCAGAATAAACAGGGGGCCAAATCTGGACTATATGAGGCCAGACAGACCTGGGTGATGCAATGTTGTGCCAAAAGACCCTTCACTAGATGTGAAGAATGACTCACTCGGCCATTGTGAATGGACGGTCACACAGTACACAAGCTCACTGAATGACATATCACTGCCAACTGAGTAACTCCACAGGAGAGTGTTCACGCATGTACAGTAAGTTCTCCTCTAATTAGTTGCCAAGTTACATCAAGGCTGCACAACCAGTTCTCAAGATATTCAAATGACTGTATACTTTCCGAACAGACTTCATATATTTTAGGTGATAAGCTTCCAGGTACTTCCTTGTACACTGCAGGTTGATTTGAACCATGAATGTTGAAATTGTTGACCGACTGCTTTTCCCTGCTCCACGGAGCTATCTCTCAAGTACATATTCTCTAAAAGTCTTTCCGCAAAAATGAAAAGCAATTATGATCATTGTTATAAAATAAAAAGATCCATTTACCGTCTCTTTTGGAGCGCATTCGATTGATAAGCTAAGAGAAGAGCGGAAGTGGCGGAAGACATGCCAGAAGAAAGAGTCAGCAGAAAGCCGACCATCCTATGAGGAGATGCACTGAGAAGAGCAGACCATTCACAAAGAGGAAAAATGTGATGGGGGTCGGATGGAGGACACATACAGGAGGGAAAGAAAAAAATCAGAAAGGATATCAAAATAAAGATGGGGAAATCTAAGGTAACGAATAAAATTTTAAAAAACATAGCATAAGCAACAACAAAAATAATTTTCTTCTGATTCAGTTTTACCAAAATAAAAATGTTGGAAAATAGGTAAATAAAACGGAAACATCTTTCCATTTAGGCATGTTTCCTGGAAATTAGCCAGTCTTCGATGGCATAACATGAAACACCAATGTTCCAATAAAAACAATTTTTCACTAATGTCTCTCATTCTGGCCACAAAGGAAGGATATATTAAGTTTGCAAAGTTTGCTAATCACATATACACTGCTGCAAAAATGCTGGATACATTTGTGGTTTGTTTTGTCAGCCATATTGAATTTGATTGTGAGACTTGTTTGGCAGCCATTTTGGGTACCAACTGATCATTCATATTCATTCTGAGCAGACATTTTCTAAAGAGGTCTTCCTTACCAATATCTCATTTTGTTACAGAAGAGGTGGTATACAGATTATGTATTTTTACCATTTCACTTCAATTTTATGCATAAATAAATCATTTCAAGGAATAAAAATAATGTTTCATTTGCATGAACAAAAATAGTGGATAAGTATTTTACAAAGCTGACAGAGAAAAAATCCTATACATTAAAAAAGTTGTAAATAAATTAAATTTTCAATAAAATTTTTATTACAACAATCTGGATTGATATTCTCCAGGGATCTTAATGAAAAGTTAAGCAACCTCAGTTGTAATTTTGATTTAAACTGTTTTCTGTGCTAATAACCATTATATTATACTTCATCTTAAAACACACAAATACATGCATATAGACATGCATACATCTGTACACATAACAATTTATATACATCGACACACACACATGAGAAAGAGAGAGAGTGCAAGTGAGAGATGTAGTAAAAATACTTACCAGGCACCTTTTCGACAAAATTAGACGGGACAAGGCCTTTTTTCCCATCGATCAGTTCTCCCTCAAAAAATCCATCCTGTAAAAAAAAAATAAAATAAAATAAAATCTCATCAACCCAAAAGGGAAGGAATAAAAAAAAATAAATAAATAAAAACTAAAAAGAGTAAGTAAAAATATTCATATACTGATTATGATGACCACAACATATAAGTTAACCCAAAGCAAAGCAGCATCTGTTATTAATACAGGTAAAGAATCTGTTATCTGAAATTCTGAAAACCGAAACTATCTGAAAACTGAAACCAAAGTTCAAGTTTGGCACCACAATTTAACCCAACATGACCCACACTTAATCTACTGTTGAGTCAATTGTGTCTCAGTGCTCCAAACAGTCAGAAGTGCCTTTGTTGCTAGCTGATATTTTTTATTGTTTTGTCATTTTGTGACTTTGAGGACTGTTGTAACCACCACTGTATATGATTTAAAGAAACAAAGATTTCATTGAAGTTTTAAAGTGACTGATGACCAGAAACTAATGAAACAGGTAAAAAAAAATGAAGATCTTTACCGTGTACTGATTGAGTTGGTTAGATACAGAAATAATTGTATGCCATTGTATGCCACTCTATGTATACATACAGGTGTTTAGCTTTGAGTGTTTATTTTGGAAATTCTACTGAATGTTTTAGTTAGAAATATTAGGGTCAGTCAAATAGTAATTCCTGTTCTTCTTTAATTACAACAGATTTAATAGTAGAAGCGCACAAAGTGTACTAAAATGAACACAAAATTCTCAGGATTCCAAATCTAGTCCTCAACATAGTTTCCTTCCTACTCAAATCGTGTTATTCCACCTTTGAATGAGGGCATGTATACCTGCCTCGTAGAAGCTTCTCGGCTGCTTTCTTAGCCATGTACGAGTTGCCTCTTTCACCTCATCATCATTGGAGAACTGTTGCCCTCTAAGTGCCTCCTTCATGAGCCCAAACAAATGAAAGGTGCCAGGTCAGGACTGTAGAGTGGATGAGGCAAGGTTGTCCAGCCATGCGTTGTGATTGCTTGTCTGATCTTTAAGCTGCTGTGAGGCCTTGCATTGTCATGTTGCAAAAGCACATCACTCATCTTCAAATGTGGCCTAGCTTGAAGAAGCCCTGCTCCGAGTTTTGATGATGTGCTCGCGTAGGAGTCAGATATGATAGTGGTGCCATTGAGCATAAACTCTAACAGTATGACCCCCTTCCCGTCCCAAAACACAGTGGTCATCACTTTCTCCTTACTCTCTAGGATTGCCATTAACTCTACTGAACCATCTTCTTACTGTGCTTATATCATGTGCAGCTTTTCCATAAACATTCACTAACCTCCTGTGAATGTTTGCAGCACTTTCTCCATCCAAAAACAGAAACTTTATGACAGCTCTTTGTCTTCTACTTTCATTTTGAAAGAGTATTATGTGTAGGAAAAGAGAAGGTAACTCCATAAATTTTCCCCATGGCTTCTAGACAGTTTATGGTTTATAGCTAAAAAAACCCCTAGGAATTCTGACTAAAAATTAAATTAGAACAGACATTACTTTTTGACCAACCCTCATAATAAGTCCACTAGTAATTTTATGGTATGTCTTTACTCACATCATTTAACACTTTATTACTACACAAAAAAAACTATATTAGAAACCATCAACCAAAACTGTCAACATCAACATCAGTTTTTAAGTTGGTCTGGCTGGCTGGCTGGCTGGCTAGGTTTGCATTGTGTGTACAGGCTGCACCAATGGAGCTAGAGACCTGAATATTTAAACATTTTCTCCTTATTATGTCAAGAAAAAACATTTTTATTTTTTTACCCCCCCCCCCGTTTTTAGTGGGGTTCAATTTACAATGTAAGTTTATGGTAAATTGGTCCCTTAGTTTATGTCACGCTTGTTTTTTGAAAATTCAGACTTTTGTTAGTGGTGACCACCCAACAAAAGGTGAGAGAAGTAACTTATTCATTGATCACCTTTATTAACAATTTTTTAATTGATCACCCCCAACAAGGCATGCTGCCAAAAGATGTTTGTCATGTGAGTTTCTCTTGATTGATTAACCAGACCTGTTGTTTATAGTCTTTATTTATCCCACTCAATATGAATATTCATAAGGTTCACTGCAGAAATATTAAAGTGTTTGACATAACTCATAAATATTGTACAGCACTTGGCCTCTTGAAAACTTGGATTTTAGTAGTGGCTAGTTCCAGGATATACTGTATATAGGT
>VCCN01001484.1:2380832-2397539 GCA_006491835.1 Architeuthis dux | reverse complement strand
CACACACACACATATATATATACATATATATATATATATAAAATTCTTTTATATTTATTATGGGATTCGCTACAGATTGACAGTTTGTGGTGTTCATAACTTTACGTGAACAGCAAAAAACAAATCTGTAGCAAATCCCATAATAAATATTAAAAGAATTTATATGCTCTGTTTTATTGACTAAAATATTAGCATTATGTATTTTCAACATGTTTTTAAAAAAGCCACAAAATACATAAATATAAATATATATTTCAAGCTCACTTATAAAATAAAATAAATATATACAAAGACTCTAGAGCAAGTTAATAAAAATTGCACATTTACTTTTATTAAACTTAACAGATTTAATCCACTATCATAGATTTTTATCAGCTAAAATTGGAAAAAAAATCAGCCACAACTAGCCGGAAAATGGCTAATTTGGCAACATTGGGTAGACATAATATGAGACAGAGAAGAGGAATGTATGAAAATCTAAGATGATAATCCAAGCATAAAGTTTGTTTACATCCAGTGGCAATTTAAGTTTTTTACTGAACAGACAATGTCACGGATTAACAGGTAATCCATTCTATCAGTTTATGAGCAATCAATCAGGTATTAGGGTTGATCAAATAGCTAGAAATCAATACTGAAAGAAATAAGGGCATGAGCATTAATATTTATCACTGACCAACAAAAAAAAAAGCACCATGGCCCAGTGGTGGAGTGTTCACCTTCAGTTTGGTATGCCATGGTTCAATCCACAGAAGAGACATACCAAAGACTTTAAAAATGGTACTCAATGCCTCTCCTTTAAACACTCAGTGCAAGGACTAAGATTGAAGACCTTTGCCTTAAGGCTAAGGGGGTTACGGCCAAATCACATATACACTGGTTCTCGTAAGATCACAAAAGTTAAGCAACATCGAGCCTGGTCAGTACCTAGATGGGTGACCATTGAGAATGCCATAAGGAAGGAAACTTTGATAGGTCTGGCAAGCCGGAAGTGGGTTTTACTAATATTTGTCCATGTGTACCTATGAAACCCTCGATGAGGATATAAGCGCAGAACAATCATACATACATACAAAGGCAGGTGTCTGCCAGCCAATCACAGTTCAAAGTGAAACAATAAACAAACCAGCCTAGTGGCTGAGAGAGTTGCATGTTTTCCACTAATGTTAGAGGTTGATGTTCAAGCCTTGGGAAATGTCTCGATATATTTATTCAATAAATCCTACCCGTAATATCATGGAGTACATAAACAGTCAGTATGCAAGGTCTGTCCGAAAAGTATCCAGCCACCTTGAATATCCTGGATGTGGAGCCTTGATGTAAATTGGCAACCAATCAGAGGGGACCTTAGTGCGCATATGAGAACAGACACTCTCCTGTGAGATTACTCAGTAGGCAGTGAAACGACATTGAGTAAGCTTCTAACTGTGTGACAATCATATTCACAACGCCCTTTCTTCACATCTCTACTTTGGTAATTGGGGAGCCCTCTTTTCGAGTGATCAGTCTGCTAAGCACATAAATGTTGTCAAAAGTGCTACCATTAGGTCAATAAATCAATCCAAGTCCCATAATAAATAATATGCATTTTGCAAAAGAAATATCAGAAATATAGACTTTAGTTGATACCATACAAGTGGTAAAAGTATTGACAGTATTGGTACCATTCAAGTGGTGGAAATATTGACAGTATTTTATTGGTACCATTCAAGTGCTAGAAATATTGAGTTTAGTAAAAAAAATTTTAAATTGAAGATTAGGATCTAGAAAAAAGGCCCGCAGTTTGTCATGTCTTGCTTCGATATCAACTCATGAATATTGACGTCATCGGCTTAATACCACTCAAATGGTATAGATATGAATAGTAAATCAAAGGTGAACGATGGGATGCCATTTGAGTGGTACAGTAATCAGGTGAAATGAAAACCAATCAGTACATTAGAATAATTGGGCAGCAATAAATTTGTGGATGAATCGTGTACGCATCTTCTGCTTTCGTTTTCAATTATTTGTTTTGCTGAGAAATGTAGGACATGATTGAATTTGTATAATGAACTGCTGCGCTTTTCTATAAAATAAGAGGAAACTGAGAATGAGAGAGACAGGGGAGATCAAGACATTATTATTTCATTAAGGTGTTGTTTGAAATATGATTTGGATTGATAGAAAGATGAGAGGAATAATTGCTGTTTTGTGATGCCGTATAAGCCCCTTTCAGTAGTGAATATTAAGTAAAAGAATTTTCAGTGTATTTATGGGTAAGCATTTAATGTTATTGAAATCTGTAGCTGGAGTATAGAAGAAAAAAGGAACCTGTAACTAGGACAGCAGGAGAAATCTTTTTAATAATAATACTGCTGTAATTTACAATAGAAAACAAAAGTTGCTTAGCTATAGCTCAACTTCGCATATAGTGGCGGAGCCAGGTCAAAGATTTTGGGGGTGTCCAGGCAGTGTTGCCAACTCAAAAAGTTTTTCGTGCTAAACATTGAAAAAGTGTCAAAAAATGCCAAAATGCACTAAAAACGTTGTTAGCCATTTTATGACCATTGAAATGGCTAGATTAGTCTTTTAGAAATGGCTAAAAATAGCCGTGTTTGTGGCATGTATACACACACATAGATACATGCAAAATATACACACACCTGTATTTCGCATTTCCGATAAGACCTCTTCTTCCGTGCGGTGAGGTGTGACGATTTTTATATTTATTTCTGTCGGACTAGCCTACTCCCACCCCCCTCCTGGACTGCACAGCTGTTTGCATTATAAGACATGGGGGAGAAACAAGTGGGTCTTTTATGCCATCAAATACAGGAGATATATGGGAAAACAATCTGGTCTGGTTAGTCACTCAATAGAAACCATCAACAGACCAACGTTTTTTGGCAGCATGCTGTGTTCGAGGTGATCAATTTTTAAATAATTGGAAAAACAGGTAATAAATGAATAAGGCCTGAATTTTCAAAAAACAAATGTGAATGCTGCTGGACACAAACTACGGGACCAATTTAGCATAATCTTAGATTGCAAATTGAACCCCACCCCCATAAAACCTATTATGGGGAGGATTAAAGGAAGAAAAAAGCGTGTTTTCTAGACAAAATAAGGAGTAAATGTTTACATTTTCAGCCCTCTAGCTCTAGAGAAAGATGAGTGAGTCAAGCATGGGAGAAATCTATCTCGATAATTACTCTATGTAATGAACAGTGTTACTTTTTTTGTTTCTGTCTGTAACAATGGACTATTCCAATTAAAGGTAACAATTTTACCGATAAAAATATTTCCTATCCACTATTACAAACAATGGACTCTTCCACTTAAATGCATTGAGGTCCATTTTTTTTAATGAAACCTCAGATTAAATTGATTAGATATAATCATTCATTTACAACATTAACAGTATTGAAGTAGTGAACTATTAAGTCTTAAAGTGAGAGAATGTGAAGAAACTGGTCGAACTCCACAGAAATATGGGTGGATATTTTTACCAAATGCATTATGGCCACCACTATTGTGTGTGTGTGTATATATATATATATATATGATGGCTTGACTCTGCAAATGGGGGTCCAGTGTTCTGTGACTTTTCAGGTCTTAAGTTGGTGAGGCCTGTGTGTGAATAGTCCAAAGGCCTGCGCAATGGAGTTTTAAGGTGAGGTGCGGCATGCGCACAGCTGACCCCACCCTTGAAACCAAGGGTTTGCATGCCATGTCCACCACGGTGGAAAGATGGGAGTAAGGTCCCTAGATTGTAGGTTTTGTTGGAGTTTCCTTCTCCTAGCAGATACCGGAGCTGGCTGTGATAGTTTATTTTCTTAAAAAGATTTTTGATGGGTACTAATCTAGTATTTAAATAAAGGGGAGAAAAAAAAATAGAGAGAGAAAGGTCAAGTGACATTATTAGAATTTGAATCTGTAAAATTAACATTAAAATTCTTTCACAGCATTTTTCATTTATTTTCGCAGCCATTCTTCATCCTGAAATTCCAGTCTGCAAACGGAATTCTTCCAGCAGATTCATTTAGTTTGATTCTTTCTTCACACACCCATCCCCACTCTATTGATTACGAAGAGTTGTAGCCTTGGGCGAAACATGGCAAAATAAGTTCTAGGCCTTATTTTACCATTTGTATAGGTATAGGCACAAAGATAGAAACACACAAATACATACATACATACATTATATATATATATATATGCTGGGAAATAACCTTTATCCTTTTATACACCATATATATATTGTGTTTTTAAAGAAACAATATGTTGAATGTACATAGTACTCAATATTTTAGTGAATAAATTAATAAAACAGAGCATATAAAAATGTCATATATGTTATGAGATTCGCTACAGATTGACAGTCTGTTTCCTTGCCACAGGCGTGTGTGTATATATATGTATATACATATATACACATACATACACACATTTCAGCTCTACCCGTTTGTGTATTGAACATTTTTATAATAAAACAATTGTGCCTGGGTAGTGAGTGTTATTTTCTTATTGCTTATGTGTAAAAAGTATAGAAAATCGTTATTATTCCCTTCAAACTTTGCTTTTGTGACCAGGACAGTGAGATTCATATTTTGTTCTTTTTCTTACTTTATGTGATTAAAAATGTGCTAATTCGCCTGTCATCCAATTGAAAATAAGTAGATTTCAAATTATCACTATCCTGGTTGCAGAAGCAAAGTTCGAAGGGAATAATTGACATTTTCTATACTTAGATATTTTTTATAATACAATCAATCAGAAAATAATACTTATTACCCAGGAACGAAAAAGAAAAAAAAAAGTGAAAATATCTTGAACAGTATAATCAATATTTGATTAACAATAAAGTGTGGTTAATAAAATTAACCAATTTCTGCAATTCCTTCATCAAAAATCGATTACCTACCAGTATATTCTTTACACAATTTGCTTGAGAGACTCTGCATGTGGACATAAAATAATCTAGAGATTCTCATAATGAATAAATTTGAAACCTGTAAAGATTTTATGGACAGTATTTAGATGTGTGCAGGTGGATATAAAATAATACCAGAGATTCATTGAACAAAGACGTCAAGACACTTATCCACTCTAATGATTTCATATGTAGTAATACAGCAAATACTTATAAGATCTATAGAAATGGATTGTGAATTTTGCTTTTTATCAGATGAATATATAGGAAATGATTTTACCATAGGGATGCATTGAAAATGATTTTACCATATTAATGCATAGAAAAGGTTTTTGCTATAGGAATGCATTGAAAATGATTTTACCATAGGAATGCATTGAAAATGATTTTTACTATATGAATGCATTGAAAATGATTTTACCATAGGAATGCATTGAAAATGATTTTACCATAGGAATGGATTGAAAATGATTTTACCATAGGAATGGATTGAAAATGATTTTACCATAGGAATGGATTGAAAATGATTTTACCATAGGAATGGATTGAAAATGATTTTACCATAGGAATGCATTGAAAATGATTTTACCATAGGAATGCATTGAAAATGATTTTACCATAGGAATGAATTAAAAAGGTGTTTACCATACGAAGGCATTGAAAATGATTTTACCATAGGAATGAATTGAAAATCAGAAAGAAAGGGAATGTAAGTGGTCAGGAATGAATGCAATTATTACTAACATATCACTATTATATTTTTAATTATCACACTTTATGAATATCGGTAAATGTATTTGTAGGAAAACCATTTTTAATGAAAAATAAAGGTACAATTCAGATGATGATAACTGGTTGAAATAATTTGTTTGAATGAGGCTGATATCTCATTTCATGCAGATACAAATTGCCGGAAGGTCCTGCCCTCATTATACTGTGCTGACGATTGTCGATCAACACAACAGCATTTTGTAGCCAAAAGGAAAACAAAAACACAAGAAAATTAATTATTGCTTTTTATAAGCTGAAGAAATACACAGCTAATTGATTTAAATAAATTTTAAAAAACAAACCATCTGGTTAGTCACTCAATAGAAACCATCATGTGACCAACGTCTTTCGGCAGAATACTATATTGGGGTGATCAATTAAAAAATTAGAAAAAGGAGTGATCAATGAATAAGTTACTTCTCTAGCTTTTTGTTGGGCAGTGATCACTAAAAAAGTTTGAATTTTCAACAAGAATGCTGCCAGACACAAACTAAGGGACCAGTTTAGCATAGACTTACATTGCACATTGAACCCCTCACTAAAAACCTATTTAGGGAGGGGGAATTTTAAAAAAAAAAAAAGAAAAAAAAAAGTTTTTTCTAGACATAAGTAAATATATAAATTTTCAGCCCTCTAGCTCCATAGCATCCACTGTATGTGTGATAGATAGATAGCCAACCAGACCAACTTGAAAACTGAAGAAATCTACGTTGACAGTTTTGGTTGATGGCTTTTAATTCAACACTGTATCTTCATCATGAAATGGTTACAGTACAATTGTCATAAACTACTGCTAGTAAGATTAATCCTCTTTGGGGACTCCATGAACATGGCTTCAGGCTAAAGTAAACAAAGTCCAGCAAATATCTACATTCCACAAATACCAATGTGTACATGATTAAAGGTGTTTCGTAAATAATGGTCATATAAAATTGAGTGTTGATGCAAATAAAGTTTTATAGTTTAATGTTTGAACCTTTATATAAGTTTATTTCCTTAACAATGGACTCTTCCACTTAAAGGTAACAATTTTGCAGATCAAAATATCTCCTATCCACCATTTAAAAAAATGGGCTCTTCCACTTAAATGAGTTCAGTCATTTTTTAATAAAACCTCATATGTAATAAAGACAAACATTTATTTACACTATTAACAGCTTTGAAGTAGTGAACTATTAAGTCTTAAAGTAAGAGAATGTGAAGAAACAGCTTGAACTCCACACCACAGAAACACAGGTAGATAATTTTACCAAGTGCATTATGACCTCATTAAACCTGGAAACTTACAAAACCACACGAAAACCAATTCAGAACTGCACAGAGAGCAATGTTAGGAATAATTCCTAGTGATAGAAAAAGATCAACATGGATCTGAGGACCAGGGTGAATGACATTGTACAATTAAGATGGAGATGTGCAGGGCAAGTAGTGAGAAGAAGGGACAATAGACGGAGCAAAAGGGTAACCGATTAGTGCCCGTGGAACAGTAAACACAGTAGGAAAAGACCAGACAAAAGATGGAGAGATGAAATAGAACAGTTTGCCTGTAAAACATGGCAGAGGCTAGTGCAATCACACTTGTCATGGGAAAGGCCTTTGTCCATCAGTGGACTTACAATTTTCTCAGCACGGATTTGACTCAATTGCAAAACGAGCGACCTAAATTGTGTAAATAAATAAAGAAATGAACGTTGTGCAGGGATTGAACCTGCGTCCACCTTGGAAGCAGCCTTATATGCAGGCTCTGCTCTTACCACTGAGCAGGAATCCAGAAGGCACATGATGGTGTGTCATTAGCTCAGTGGTAACAGCCAAGCCTGCGTATAAGCAGATATAAAAATGAATATTTTCCAAAGATTCAATATTTTTGAATTGTAGCACCTAACACCAAAGCCTGGCAGATAGTAAGAAACAGGTGCTACACTTTGCCATGTATGATCTGCAAATGTGCCAAGCAGAGTAACTTAATACATAAAATGATTTCCCAGCACTCACATAATCAGTCATTCTTTTATCATTTTTTCACAAAGCAACAAATAAAGTATTTTGAATCCAGGAAGTGACCCATTGGGTAAAATAGGTCAAGAAAAGAGAGAAAACACTTACCCTTTGATTTGGGGATCCATCCAAAGAATTTTGTGAAAGGCTACGTTTATCTGAAAAAATAAGAAAGAAAAATATAAGGAATAGAAGATATTTTCTATAGTTTTGAGAAGGGTCATTGACATTCAAATAGTTCTCCGGACGCTTTTGGAATCTCCAGGGGTTAACAACACAAACAACAGAGTTCAATCATCCAAAGAACTATTTGGATAAGCAATAGAAATCAAGCAAATAAAGCGAATAAACCTTTTATGTTTACAAAAGATACTGTATATGATAGTATATAAGACGAACATTTAATTAAAAAAGTAATGTATGCAAATGTACTGGTATTATGACTAGAGACCCGTCTACCGAAGCTTGATATGGACAGTTATGAAGCTTGGATGAGTTGCAGTGGGCAGTAGTCCTCCAATTACCTTTGTAAACCATTCGTCTTATAGTACAGCATATATATATTGGTGTTCACTTCGTACTACTGCCGTTTGGAAAGGCATGAATCCACTCCTCCCCTAAGCTATGGGTAAATAGCAGGGAAGACTGGGCTCTCTAACCTTGGTTGGCAATCAGTCTAGTAGACAGAACTCTGATTCCAAACCAGGAGTGGAGCTCCTAAAGAAGAATGGTTCCACTTCTTAGTAGGTCAAGTCAAGGATTACTCCTTTCTACTGGTACTATGTAACCCAGTACAACCTGTCACACGTTACTTGGAGAGGAGATGGGCACTGCCAAGTAATTCCATTGCCCTGAGAAATTCCACAAAGGGTACCCAGTTGACCTACTAGGTCATGGATTGAACTGAAATTGGATATTTCACATGTGCACAGGACCAGTCATCTTTCAGCCATTCACTTGTAAACCAGAAAACTGATGGCAGGAATGACTCCCAATGAATAAGAAGGATTGCCAGAAATTTCAAAGCCAATACAACGCAGCTTGGTTGAAATGACTAAGCTGATTGGATCTTGGAGAAAAGAAGGATGATCACAACAATCGCTGGAATTAGTAACTGAAATGATCTTTAAAAACACTAGCAGTCAGTTAGGACTCAGATTAAATAAAAAGGATCATATAGGGATTAGGCACCCCAAATTTGATTCAAGTCATTAGGTCAAATTTCAGCTGACACTGTCATGTGGTGTGTCAAATTGAATCTAATTTGGGGTGCCTAATCCTTATATGGTCCAATAAAAGAAAACTGAGGCCAATTTATGATAGATTTCTTTTTGTAGAAATTCTTTAGCAGATATTCTACTATAATTCACCAAATGCCTGTCCGTCATAACTCTGGAACCACTCAAGGCCTTCCACAGAAACTGTTTTCAGCTTGTGGAGAAAATTGAATCCAATTCATGACAGATTGTTTTTTGTAGAAATTTCTTAGCAGATATGGTTTGACATAAGAGACAGTTGAAACACAAACAATATTTTCTATAGTTTTGAGAAGGGTCATTAATATTGAAATGGTTCTTCAGACAAGTACGGATTTCAACATTCTCAACTTCTCAACAAATCCAAACCCGACAGAACAAAGACACAGAAATACCAGGGCCATGCGCTATAAAGGCTACCCCCTTTAAGCATAATTTCTGTTTAACCCATCACACTCGGATTTTACACCTGAAGAAGGCCGAAGAATGGATCGGCCGAAACGTCGTGTTTATAACACAAATAACAAGAAGGAGTTCAACCGTCTGAAGAACCATTTCAACAAACAACATTATTCAGTCAAATATGTTTTAGTATCACAATCAATTCTGTGAACAGTGAGGAATTGAAAACAGAAATGTTTTTTTTATCTCAAAATGTTATTCATATTACATCTCAAAAGTTCAAACACTTAGAATTTTACTTTCTCATCAAAGCTTTATATTGACTATGTTAAAATGTCATATTTTAACCTTATGCGCCAATAGGGAGACCCAGGCTGTGATCAATTATATAATGAAGGGGTTGAAAGAAAGTAGCAATATTAATGTAATTGCAATCAAGCTATGGTGCATTACTACAGAAGATCTAAGGGAAAATAAATGTCATATTTTTGCCTGGCAAGGACTTAGAGTGTGGTAACATGGTAGAGAGAGTGTAAATATTTATACCATTATGAGTTTGTTATAGGATAAATCATTGGGACTGTCATTTTTATGATGTGTGGCGAGCGATGGCAACTGGAAAAGTGAATGCTTAATTAGAGCTGACAGATGACATAAATAAATCATGTTCTCATTTTTATTTCTGTATGATTGAAGAAAATTTACAACCCTGGTGCACAATATTTTCATGATGTATGGCTGGTGACAGCATCTGGAAAAATGAACGGCTAATTAGAGCTGACAGATGACAAAAGGACTGTATATAGCGTATATACTCGTGTGAAGTTCGAGCTCCTTTTTTTGCCCAACAAATCAGGGGTTTATCATATACTCTGTGTAATGTTAGAACATTTTATTTTAGTGTGAAAAGAGTATACAATTTGTATATACAAGCATCATAACAATCATATTTAGGGCATTAAACCTTTGGAGTGGTGTAATAAACATCATAATTCTCCTTAAAATCATTTACATCTCTTGATAGCACTACATTTTCCAGTAATCTATTCCAAAGTCCCACCACTCTATTGCTAAAAAGAATTTTCTGATATTCAATCTACTTCTATTTGCTTCTACCGTATACGTGTGGCCGCTCAGTCCCTTGTGTGGTACAAGGGACTGAGCGACCTTCTAGTAAAAAAAATACATCAGGGTTTACTACTTCTAAACCATGCATAATCTTAAACATTTCTATTAAGTCTCCCCGATCTCTCCTATTTTCTAACGATGTTATCCCTAACACTTTTAGCCTATCCTCATAACTCATACTTTTTAAAATCCGGTACTAACTTAGTTGGTCGTCTCTGAACCTTTTCTAAAAGATTTTTTTATCTATCTCTGTTTAGAGTTTGGATTTTAAAATTACCAGTAATAAATTCAGCACATGTAATTTGAATTTTTGTAATTCAAACATGTTTTCCCTTAGTGTATACGGTACGCAATGCAAATGGCCGCCGCCATGGCCAATGTTTGTTTAAGTTTCAACTCTGACCATCTTATTAATCATATACCAATAATAAGATAATGAAATAATAAAAAAACTATCATATAGTAGGATACAGTAAGCAAAAAAGACATTTGTAATAACATTATCTTTATTTTATATATGAAACAGGACTTTTCCAGTCCTTTTTCTCAACGGTATCTATGACTGCAGAAGTTACTTACTGGATGTTTCCAATGAGCATCTCTTGCAGAAGGCATAACCCTGTCTACTCCCTGACCAGATGGCATAAGAGAAGGGGTAATTACCATTAATTGATGTGGGAAATATTTTTTGAGCATTCCCAGACCAAATAAATGGTGATGACTGTTCATTAGGCTGAGTTATCAGAGGTTGGGTTGGTTGGAGATACAGGAGACTGGGGTGTAGATGAGAGGAAGAAGGTGTGCACTGCCTCTATAATGGCTTGCTGCAAAACAAGCCCTGAACAATATTTTTTCTTTTCGCCTTTGTTTCATAAGAGCAAAGAAATGATGTAAAGCAAACTTTCGAAATGCGGGAGATACCTATACCACCAGATTTTCGATACTCCACCAACATGACTCCACAAGAATACCAAAAACACAACATTGTTCAATAGCACAGTAAATGTAACATTGTTCAATTAGATGCCATGGTAATGCAACACGTTGGTCCTATACAAAGAAGTGACATAAATACTGTATCAAAGGGGGTGACATAATAGTTAGGGCTATCTACCTGTAAGTAAAACAAAAGTTAGAGAGCTCCAACTGCGACTGCTCTAACTGAGAACATGAGCACAACTCAAAGCCAACAACTTATGGTTTCAGATAAGACACTGTCTGCTTCAGAAGCCACGAGTTGATCGCCGTTTCATTTTATGTTTTATGTTTCAGAAGTGCTTCTGAAGCATTAAAATTGATTCAGAAGCATTGTCAATTTGTTACAGTAATCTTCGTGTTACTCCCTTGAAATTTATCTCCAATTTATAACTCCTTCGTCATGTCACTTCTTCATCACTAATCCAAACAGGTTATTATGGATTTTACAAGTTAAAGACATTGAGTATTGATCTATATTCCCTACAACTTATAACACAGTGCAATAACCATTGAGCTAAATCAATCAGGAGAATAACAAAAATAGATAGGGAAAAAGAAATTGTTAGGAGTGAATAATTAAAAAATTGGAAAAGGGGATGAACAATGAATAAGTTACTTCTCTCGCATTTTGTTGGGCAGTGATCACTAAAAAAAAGTCTGAATTTTAAAAAAAACAAGTGTGAATGCTACTTGACACAAACTAAGGGATCAATTTAGCATAAACTTACATTGCAAAATGAAACCCCTACCTATTTAGGGGCTGAATTTTCAAAAAACAAAAAGGCGTGTTTTCTAGACAAAATAAGGAGTAAACGTTTACATTTTCAGCGCTCTAGCTATATTGGTGTGGCCTGTATGCATAATACATACATAACCAGCCAGACCAACTTAAAAACTGAAGAAACCTAGGTTAACAGTTTTGGTTGACTGTTTTAAAAATCCCAAAACAACTGTTTTTCTGCATGTTTTGTCATTGCATTTTGTGATTCCTAAGGTGTTGGGTTTCAAAAGAAGTGTACTTTTGCTCAGAGACCCGATTTAACATGATACGAAAAAACACAACAAAACATTAAAAAAAACCCCCATAGTTTTCATCTTTGAGATCAATTCTTTTTGACCTACTCTGCATTTTGATAATTTTAGATCAGTACTTGAAGACATCAGCATCAACAGTATCCCAACTTAGGAGACTGACATAACACTATATTCTTAACCCAATTTCTCTGTATAGGGTGGTTGAAAATTAACTCCCTGTTAGAAATGAATGGCCTGCATGAAGCCCTGACTTCTTCCTGTGCAGGTGGGCGAAGGAGACAGTGTACTGCACAAAACCACAAACTCTGGATCAACTGAAGGAGTGCATTCGACATGTTATGGCCAACATACTGCCGGACTTCCTGCAAAGGTCTATCAAGGCCATACAGAAACACTTACAGAAATTGGTGCCTATATTGAATTTTAACACAACAGCCAAATTCTACCATTGTATGGTCTAAAGTAAAGCTAGTTTGACTACAATAACTACAAGTTATTACCAATTTCAAATAGGAAGTTTCTTTTCACCCACGCTGTACTTGACCGTGTGCCATATTAAGCTAAGCTTAGTAAATATTTTCTTTATTACTAGCATAAAATACCATCTTAAAATACCATCAAAAAAAGGATTTTGTCAAACTCCAGTCCAAGTTGGAGGCTGGAGTTGACAACAAGAACAATCCTCACCTAATTTAGGGGAGGCAAATCTTCATTATTTGTCCCATCATGTTAAATCAAAGCGATATGTAAAATGAACATTTCCCTACCGTGATTTGAAATCATGACCAAGTGATCGGTAGGCAGCTCTCTTATCAACTGAGCCAAACTGACATGTCTTATATATCTATGAAAATTTATGTTACAGATATTTCAAATGATTACAAACATTAAAAGACGCAACTCTTGGTATTTGCAAGTTAATTTTATCCTAATAAATAAATACATTTATACTAAAAAATATATTTTTATTTATTATATATACAATGATAATTATAATGACATTTATTAGTGAGAGCCTATATTTGCCCGGCGTCAGTGTGAGTGACTGCTAAATGAGTGGCCTAAATCGTAAATGTGAATAAAGAAACGAACTCTGTGCGGGGATTGAACTCACGTCCACCTTGGAAGCTACCTTATACATAGGTACTGCTCTACCGACTGAGCTAATGAAGGTCAGATGGTAGGCAGGAGTTTTTTATCCTACACTTTGTTAGCTTCGCCATTCTCACGTTCGTATTTTAGGCATGAATATATATACAATACAAGAGTTGCAGTAATCATCTTTAGTAGGAGTGGGGTTTGACCCTGCAGTAGCCAGGCTTGTTTTATGTTATTTTAGTATAAATGTATTTATTAGGATGAAATTAACTTGCAAATACTAAGAGTTTATTTACTAATGTTTGTTATTATTTTCTTGTTATAATACTGGTGCATTAACCAAAATTTATGTCCTACATATGAAGCAACTGCAGCAATGATAGTGGCAACAGGCTTTTACAAGCTGACTAACATTGCTTAGCTTAATTTGCACCCCCTAATCAAGCAATGTAGTGACGGCCTAGCGGGTTTGGTACTTGACTGTTAACCTCCAGGTTGTATGTTTAAATCACAGCTGTGCTTTGTTAATTTAATATATCGGCTTGCCAGATTTCATTTAATATAATCGGCATGACAGAAAATAGACATTGCACAAACAAAGTGATCGCAGCATTTATATAAGATTATTCTATTATTTACACTAATATCTTCATGCATTTGTTTTTAGATAACTTTGTTTTGACTAGTGTGTTTTTCATATCCTTCCTCATGTGTATGTTGCCTCTGGTAATTTTTTAAGAACGTTGAATGGAAATCTTTATTTTGATCATAAATTTTCACTAACGTTTTAGCCACCGCTCAAATCAGAAAAGATTTGCACATGCGACCTTCCAGCTTCTGTCTAATTTCAAGCATAGGACTGTTTTTTTTCGTTGAGATCTCATATCCCTGTGGCCTCGGGAAGCCTGGTTTTCTATACCAGCTACTATCGAACTACAAGAGATCTACAGCTGGCAGAAGAGAAATCTAACCATTTAAACTTATCCTTTATTTTTCCGATTGTTTGGTGCCATAGTTTCTGATGTCATTTACATGCACTAATAGTATTAGTAGAAGTAATATTAACTTGAATCTTTATTAGATGACACATGGCCAAACATTATTAATTTTTGACTAGTATTTCTTACATATTAGTTTTAGTTGCTTTACACCGCAACTGCTATGGCTGTGAGTAAACAGCTCAATTCGGAAATAAAGAATAAGCCCTCCCTTTTGACTAGGGAAGCTTGCGACTGCTCTACCGATTGAGCTACTAGAGCTGTTACAGCTGACAGGAGATCAAATCTAATCCTTAAACCTATCCCTTCTTCCCTGATCTAACAGTCAAGATCTGTTTTAAGCAGTGTTGGATTAACTATGTAGCAAAAGTAGCATATGATAAGGGCCCCGCAATTTTAAGGGTCCTGCACTAAATGCTTCCAAGCTATCAATTCTGATTCAATAATTCTGCACTTGCTCTATTACTATTGCTGCAGTACAAAGATCAACCGTAAACAAAGTAATACTATTACTGAAGTGTCAGACATATTTGTCGCATTATCTGGCTGTATAGCAAATGAAAAAAATTAATTAGTTTGCAAGTAAAAAATGTATGTGTTGTAATATTTATGTGTATTTTCTTAATTTGGGGCCCCTTTATAACATATGCTACAGACCCTGCACTAGATTAATCCGGACCTGGTTCCAAGTCTATATGCCTGCTCAAAAGCTCAAACTTAAATCTACCAAATTTATGTGATGGCAATATCTTTACCAGATAAGCCACTACTGCATTCATATCCAGGTGTAGCACATGGAATTCTAAGTCTAGATGCCTGCTCAAAAGTTCAAACTTAAACCTACCAAATTCATGTGACAGCAATGTCTTTACCAGATAAGCCACTACTGCATTCATATTCAGGTATAGCACATGGAATTCTAAGTATAGATGCCTGCTCAAAAGCTCACCACTTAAATCTACCTATGTGAAGGCAATGTCTTTACCAGATAAGCCACTACTGCATTCAGGTGTAGCACAGGTAATTCATGCTGCAAATGGAAGACAGAAGAAATGGAAGAACATTGGTAAATTCCATTGTTTCTGCTGCCTCACCAAACACGATCATTGGAAGGTGTTTAGGTTTAGAGTGTGGCGACACTTTGCCAATACGAGTGTGGCTAGCAGAGGCATCTGCTCTCCTCACTGATAGTCAGCAGCCAAGGATGCCAAAAATGGTAAATGCAATTCCTGGAAGGAGGAGAACTGTGTTATAATAGAATGAGGGAAGATAAAAGTAGGTCTTTCTTTTCTTTTCCTGGTGTCTACATTTGGGTGTAAATTGCATATACAGTAGATCCCGTTATTACGGCATCCTCAGTGAGTGCTGTTATAAAGAATTTTCCGATATGTCTACATTATATTATAAATATACTGAGAATGAAGGGGGATTTAATTGAGACAATCAAAATAATTAATGGTATTTCTAAATATGGTACACCATTCTTTAATATCTTTCCTCGAACTGGAAATCTATTGATAAGACAGATTGCAAAAACTAAATCTACTAAACAATTAAATTTTTTTTTCTAATAGAGTAATATACTTTTCGAATAAGCTGCCTAGTCATATTAAAGATAGTAATAGTGTACAAAGTTTTTAAAATAATTTAGATAAGTTTAGAAATAATGGAAAAAGCACGAGATTACAAGGACATTTTTTTTAAATCTGTCAGATGAGATTTTCAAGAGAGTCTGATCTGTGAATTGTGTTAAATTGTAGATATTGTTTGTATTTATGTACATTTGAATATGGTTTTATGAAATTTGTATTTGTTTTGAAGTTGATGTGTGAATATTATCTAGTTGGAGATGCCCAAAGAGGCATAATAAAATAATAAATACATGGATGGATTAAAAAATATGGCATGCAAATTATTTACTTTTCAATTTGCTCTAGAAAAGGTATAATCTCTAACAATAGTCTTGCAAGAATATAAAAACAAACATGTTAGAATGTGTGTACTGTGTGTCATTAAATAGTGCTATTAGAATAAATACTGTTACAAGAGTTTACTGAATATGTATGCATATAGATTAAGTATAGAACACAACCACATATACAGTATCGCCCATAAATAAGTACACCCC
>VCCN01001484.1:2276868-2289450 GCA_006491835.1 Architeuthis dux | reverse complement strand
TCTCCCAGGACGATACCCGAGCATGCCACAGGACCCCTGAAGAGCTGCGTTTCTCCGAACTTCAAAGCCATGGCGGTTTCGAGGAACAGATACTACACTGATCTTAGCCAAAAGGCTGCAAAGCTTTATTTATTTACCTCCCCACGAGGGCAAGTCTTTTTTAATGTGGGGGTTCGGCCTGCACGTGAACGTGCAGAGGGGTGGGAATCCCAAGTCCCCGTGACTAGGGACCTGAGGGGGGAGAATCCCAAGTCCCTGTCACTGAGACAAATGTCACTAGGACAGGGATGGGTTCCAAAAGCTCCTCAGGATGGATCCCGAGTGTGCTAATGGGCTGACCGCCTCTCGACTGGCTAGCCAAGATATCCTGCGCAACTTCTCCCAGGTATCCGAAGATACCCGAGCATGCCACAGGATCCCCGAAGGGCCATGTTTCTCCGAGCTTCGAGGCCATGGCAGTCTCGAAGCGCAGGTACTAAACTTTGCTCTTGGCGTGTTATCAGCCGCATCCAAGATATCCTGCGCAACTTCTTCCAGGACGATACCCGAGCATGCCACAGGACCCCATACGGGCCGTGTTTCTCCGCACTTCGAGGCCATGGCGGTTTTGAAGAACAGATACTACACTTTGATCTTGGCCAAAAGGCCGAGAAGCGATCCCATCTCGGAAAGGCAAGGATGATGTATATACAATATAGAGGTTTAAGTAAATATGTATGGCTATGGCCACCAAATTTTCCGTGATTACTAATGGGACACCGTAGCTTGTTTTTAGCAAGTTAGTTTTGGAGAATTCCCAAACTTCTAAAGTTTTTAGCAAGGGGTTCAATTTACAAGTATAATGCTAAACTGGACCCTTATTTTGTGTGTGTCAGGTTAGCTGACTGAATCTTCATCTTTTTGTTCAACCGTATAATGCAAACATCTATTTGAAAATCCTGCCGTGGCTGGCTTTTCAGCTAGTAAATATAAAATGTAAGCAGTGTAAATGGCTGGCCTTGGGAGAAAATGAATACAAAAAAACAAAACACAGTCTTACCTTAATAACATATTCAAGAGAGGTAATTTTTGCCTCCAAGGCGGACACTTGTTCTTTTGCCAACAAACATTCCCTTTCCTGTTGAGCTAAACTTTGTTTTAAGCTTTTACATTCTTCAGTCACCTGAAAAGAAATAAAAAGAAAACAAATGAAGGTAAAGTTCTATGAAATAAAAACCTTTGAACATCAAATCCTTAAGTACACAATCACCAAAAATAATACTTTACCCTACAAGCACATTCTTATTAACAAAGAAAAACCTTCTTTTTTTTAAAAAATGACTGTTTTGGGGCAAGTCAACTCCAAAACATTAAATTACTTACACAGAAATACAACATTTTAATCAAATCTCCAGATATCAAAAAGATTTTAGCATAGAAAGACCAGGGGGGAAAAAGTACTTAGTAAAGTTCA
Organism: Architeuthis dux; assembly: GCA_006491835.1. NCBI lineage: Eukaryota > Metazoa > Mollusca > Cephalopoda > Oegopsida > Architeuthidae > Architeuthis > Architeuthis dux. The sequence goes on along the minus strand of VCCN01001484.1, from coordinate 2,287,997 downwards.
ATGATATATATAGAGGCGAACAGATTGTGGCAAGTAGACTAAAAAAGAGGCAGACAGACTGAGGTAAATAGACCGACAAAGAGGCAGACAGACCGTGATAAGCAGTCTGATAAAGAGGCAGACAGACCATGGTAGGCAGTCTGATAAAGAGGTGGACAGACCATGGTAGGCCAACTGGCAAAGAGGTGGACAGACCGTGGTAGGCCAACTGGCAAAGAGGTGGACAGACCGTGGTAGGCCAACTGGCAAAGAGGTGGACAGACCGAGGTAGGCAGTCAAACAAAGAAGTGGACAGACCGAGGTAGGCCAACTGGCAAAGAGGTGGACAGACTTAGGTAGGCAGTCAGACAAAGAGGCGGACAAACTGTAGTAAGCAGACTGACAAAGAGGCAGGCAGACCAGCAGAGCTGGACAGACTGAGGTAGGCAGATCAGCAAAGTGGTGGACACACTTAGGTAGGAAGATAGGTTAAGAGCTAAACAAACCAAGATTATTGACTAAAAACTGCAAAGATTTTATAAATTATAAAGGTAACAGACACTTATAAATAAATAAATAATGTGAACTGGTTTGATAAATAAAGATCCCAGCAAACGTACTTAGATCTGTATTAAGTTAGAGAAAAAAAAAAGCCATGTTAAAGATTCTTTGATAATAATGACCAAGGAGCAGTGGTCTGTGTTTTAGGGGAATGCAGGGCTGCCTGCTCTCAAGGGTGGAGTTAAGTCTTAAGAGAACATTTTTTTAGAATTTTAACCAATATCAGAGACATTTTGAGGCTGTATGGGATGAGTATTTGGACATATACTGGCTAATTCTTCTTATCACTGAATTGTTCAAACAGAGAATTTTAGTAGTATATAGATAATGAAGGACCATCGTTCTCGCCCTGTAAAAAAGAAAGGGAATGCCATTCCCACAGGACTAAACCACTGGCAAAGGTGGCTATTAAAAAATCTTACTTTGGTCAGAATGTGATATTTCATCAGTCTTTTCCCCATCTGGACGGTTAAAACAAATACAAAAGATTCTTGTACAAGATAATTTCCCAGATTCTGCAGCTACTTCCGTAGTGACTGCAAATGGACAATGTTGGTTGATTCTGCCAAATGTTGGCTTTAGATCTGTGTGTACATGGAATAGTGTGTACAGAGATCATATCTACGTAGTATAGAGGTGAGAGAGAGAGACACACACACAGAGAGAGAGAACCTGAATGGTAGATGAGAGAATGATAAGGAGGGAGAAAAAGTAATCTGGAGAATAAATTTCTAAAAGGTCAGTGGGGAGGGGGGAGCAATAAAAAGGCCCCATGAGGAGAATGAAAGGATATTGGTAGGAAATGAATATGTAATTGGAACAGATATAGAGATATATGTATATGTATCTCTTAGACACTTGCAGACAGATATTTTATTTATATCATGTGGGTATGGTATAGTATCTTTCTACACATGCAGGCATAGAGATAAATATTTATATCATGTGTGTTGTCCGAGCCTGCCCATTTTTCACGTCTCCTGCAGGTTTTTGGGCAAAACATCAACCGAGTCAGTCACTCCCTACAGTCCAGGTTTCACTACCTGCGACTTCTGGCTTTTCGCTGATGAAAGGGAGGAGATTTCAGATTAAAGAATCTGATGAGGCCACTGATGGCAATCCCAAAAAATGGAAGGGATGCTGGGATATGTGTGTGGATCCCAAAAGGGGTTAAAGTGCCATTGCTATTTTTTGTTGATATACATATATTAAATATCTGGATACTTTCTGGCAAGATCTCATTGGTTGAATCAAACCCAATGACATCATTGTGTGTAACAGAGGTCTGTTGTTTGATCGTCAACACCTTCCGCTTTCAATAACAAAACATCTTTGGCTTCTTTCATGTTTTTTTAAACATTGTCTGAATTTTGTTAGACATTGTGTATGATATGGTTCGACTATTTTCCTTGTCTATATGTTCATTTATTCACAACGTTTTGGCTGTGTCCCCTCCGGCCATTGTTGTGTGTTCTTGGTTCTAGAATGTAGAATCACTTCCTATAACGCTTGCTCATATTGGACTTGACAAAGGGAAGCAACTTGGAATTTGGCACTGAAACACAACACAGATGTATAGGAATATATACAATATCGCCCATAAATGAGTACATCCCTACAACTTTTTAATAGATAGTTAATTGTTTTCTAAACCAAACATAGCAGGATTTTATTATTTCTAGTGGAACATTATACAATCAAAACAGATATTATCAGGTATTATTTATGACCAAACTCTAGAGCATTGAAACCAAAAATATGAATATGTCCAAAGATGAGTACACGAACACGAAAAACTATTTTTGACAATAGAGTTCCAATGCTGGCAATGGACAGAGTAAGGAACTTGTTCCCAAAATGTATAGTTAACGGGCATCTGGTGAAGCTTTGACAGGCCTAGCAAGCCGAAAGTGGATTTTAATCGCTCAAATAAAATAAAGGAGAAAAAAAAAACGGACAAAATAACTTGACTGACGTCTCTACCTCCCTACAAGTGGAAGATGTAAAAAAGAAAGGGGGTATACATACAACAGTGGGGTCCAAAGATTTAAGACAAAAAAGTTATTTCACTTGAATACACAGACATAGGTGAAAATAATCTCTTATTTATAAATTGGTTTCAATTGCGCAATACAAGATTAGAAAACAACAAAAAAGAGAAAGATGAAAATGCCTATCATGTAAAAAAGAAAAAAAAATAGCTCACCACAAATAAAGTTCCTTTTTAAATAAGGGATTATTTTCGCCTATGTCCATGTATTCAAGAGAAATAACTTTTTTGTCTTAAATCTTTGGACCACACCATTATCTGTGTACCAAAAAAGATAAAGCATATCTAAAAAAGCTATATGAATCCAGGCATAACTTAGTAACCTTGCCAGTTACGTATATTAAATATGCACACAATTAATGAAATTGGGAAGGAGTTAGCGAGTTGATTGGGAGGTAAATCGGTTAATCGGCCGTATATATCTGTTCGGTTGTCTATTCAAGAGAAATACACAAACATAATTACATTTACTTTGCAACAATTTACGCTTGCAGACTAATTCCAAGCCAAAACAATAAACTGACAGGCTGCCAAGACATCGGAGACGTTCATTCTTGGTGCCAGGTTGATGATGCTTGTTATCACTAACTCAACCAGAAGTAAGATTTAGTAAGATGGTTAGTCACTCAATAGAAACTGTCACATGACCAACATCTTTTGGCAGCATGCCATGTTGGGGGTGATCAATTAAAAAATTGGTAAAAGGGGTGATCAATGAATAAGTTACTTCTCTCACCTTTTGTTGGGTGGTGATCACTAAAAAAAAAGGCCTGAATTTTCCAAAAACAAGCATAAACACTGCCAGGCACAAACTAAGAAACCAGTTTAGCATAAACTTACATTGTAAATTGATCCCTCCCCCATAAAACCTATTTAGGAGGGGAATTTTCAAAAATAAAAAAAACATTTTATGTAGATATGAGTAAATGGTGATATTTTTGGCCCTATACATGTCATATATAGCCAGCCAGACCAATTTAAAAACTGAAGAAACCTATGTTGACAGTTTTGCTAAGGGTTTCTAACAAGTTTGATAACACTGATAACACTGAAAAACATACAAGGAATCATCATTACACGCTGATTTATTCAAACTGTCTTGGTTGTTTCTGTATTCATGTTTTGCCCACAGTACTCTCCAGCCTTCTTCAGGTGCCTGTCCTATTCAGTAACGTTTGCAGAATTTCGTTTGCAGTCTAGTTCCATAGATTGATTCAGTTCGAAATTCTGAGAACGTTATCAAAAACAGCAGGAACCTGAATAGGGCCTGAGCTTGTCAAGCCATATAGCAACACCCTGGCCACATTATTTGGCCTTCAAGCTAAACTGGAATTCAGAACAAAGTAGTGGTATCAGGTGAGACAGAAACTCACCTTTTATACAACAGGAGATTGTTAGGTCATGTAACGACAACGATACCACCTTGGCTGAATTTTCAAAAATATTTGAATTTAACATTAGTTAGCATTTGGTATGAATAGAGACATTCTGAAGAGCACCTTGCCAATGTGCCTAAAACGAAAAGTATATAACGGCTGCATAATACCAGCCATGACTTATGGATGCGAAACCTGGAAATTAACCAAACGAGCAGAAAACAAACTTAGAATAGCACAGAGAGCCATGGATCAGAGAAAAGACTAGAGTAAAGGATATTATACAACTAATTAAACAACAAAAGTGGAGATGGGCTGGCCACCTAGCGAGAAGAGATGACAATATATGGGGGAAAAGATTAACAGATTGGTGCCCATGGGATAGTAAAAGAAGTAGGAAACGGCCAGACACAAGATGGAGGGACGAGATAGAAAAGTTTGCCGGTAAGACTTGGCAGAGATTAGCACAAGATAGGTTGTCATGGAAGTAGATGGGAAAGGCCTTCGTCCAGCAGTGGACTTATAACGGCTGATGATGATGATGATGATGATGATGATGATACTTTTTCAACCCAAAATTAGTTATTCACTGCTATCCACAACAGACGACTGCTGGATTTAGGTTATTCATGTGTTCTGACATTTATGTGTATCTATGTATCCGGGCTTTGCCCAGCCCTAACCATTCATAGAAACTTGAAATTTTGCACACACACACTCTCCTCAATGGGTAGGGAAAACCTTTTTTTTTGTTTTTTGAAAATGCACCCCCCCCCCACCTCGGTTTTAGTGGGGGGGGGGTTCAATTTGCAATGTAAGTTTATTCTAAATTGATCCCTCAGTTTGTGTCCAGCAGCATTCATGCTTGTTTTGTTTTTTTAAACCATGAATTTATAGCTCAAACCTTACTGGCAGCATCTTCATCAAGGTAACTTAATTTTACCACCACCACTGCTTAAGCATACATGGGTGGCGATGATTCATAATTTTCCTTGGAATGCTAGTTTTATTATAGTAAGAGGGATATCAAATTTTTTGAGCTGCGTGTGGACAATAAGCTTAAAAACTGTACACTTACCTTAACTTAAACTAATTGTTTTTTTTTTAATAGCTAGATTTTCAGGTGAATCATCCTCACCTTCCTCCTCCTGCTACTACTACTACCACAACTAGTAATTCTACTACTACTACTTCATTTATAATTCTTTCAAATTGGAAATCACAGATATGGACGTAAGGATGGTCGATGCATTGTTTATGCATTTGTTTTTTATTATAGTAAAGAGGGCATCAAATATTTTGGCTATTGAGGTGGGGCATGGAGTAAAAAAGGTTAAAAACCACTGAACTGCTCATTTTTTTGAGCTGATTTTTTCTTTTATTAAAGCACAATACTTTTGGACCACATATTTCATCTCTGAACCTTGGACAACATAAAGTAATTATGTTCATATGTTTCCAAATATAAACTGACCTTAGTAATAGCTGACTGACCAATTTATGGTCTGACTGACCACCATGGAGACCAGATAACAATGGTTTTTATTATCCCAGATTGCCTGTTAGATTCAAGTCTGTTGCTGAAGCCTGCCAATTCTTGGATTGATTTGCAAACTCCGGTAATTACAGCTACAAAATAAGTAATTGCAAACTCAGCACTTTACAGCTTAATGCATTCTGCCAGAGGCGTGGCTGAGGGATGGGGGGTATTTGAAAATGCCCTTCCCCCAGGTCCCAAACACTTTATAAATACAGGAATACCTTGAATAGTGCGGTTTACGGTAGAAAAGACTTTTGATAACAAGGATATATTTGTAGATGAATTGCATAAATAATAATTCAGCCTTTGGTGTTGTTTTTCACCAATTAAGTGACGTGCATGTCTATTGCAAATTTTGCTTTTTCATCAAATCTCACTAAATGTTGTAGGGGCAGGGGTACCTCAATGAACCCAAGCCCAATAGTTATAATACCATTGCATTGGACGGCAGTGTAATATTTGCATAGATTTATTTTAAAATTAAATATTGTTTATGTACCAGCATATACGGTAGTTTGCTTATCTTATTTATTATGGTAACTCTCCAGCCTTCTTGTCCTCATTGAGTGTCTGCTGTATTTTGGGGTTACAACCTATGAAGCCAAATGCAACTGTGCCCATGAAGAGCGCTGTTGCTAAAGACATGAGCACATAGTGTATGGCCCCATACAACCTGTTGATGGAATCCCGTGCCCCATGTTTGGAAGATGCTGTGCTTCAGAATTTGAAGGATAAAGCAGGGCTGCCACAGAGTTTTCAACAATTGTACCAAAAGCTTAGGTCAAACGTACCTAATTATCCATAAAAGTACCAAATAAAGAAAACCACTTTAAATACTAAGAACTTAAAAGAAACTAATAAAACTCAAATACTTAAAAACTGCTTTGTTTTCACTTAAATTTTCATTTGAATGACATTTTTCTCATCTTGCTTAATCTTCAAATAGTTCTTCAGCCGATTGAACTCCTTCTTCGGCCTTCCTCAGGTGTAATATCCTAATGTGATGGGGTAAACAGAAGATTTTAAATCTCAAAAGAGGCAACCCTTAACCGTCTGACTAATATATTCAGTCGACATGTTGATATGTGCTGCCTCTTTGATTTTTCTCCGTTTCCAACAGCATTCTCTGTCAATGATCTGGACTTCCTCTCACAGAGGAAAGTGGTTGTCTTTCTCTTCAGACATGGTCAGCCATTCCAGATTTCTCGCCCTTGATTATGACTTTTCTGAGGTAAGCCAAAGAATGCATCAGCCAAAATGTTGTGTTAACAAACAAAAACAAGGAGTTCAATCGTCCAAAGAACTATTTGAATGTTAATGACCCTTCTCAAAACTACAGAAAATATCTTGTTTTACTTAGTTAACAGTGTTTCTGCTCTTCACTGCCCGTTCCATGCAAGGCTAAAAACTCTAGTATTACCTCACCTACTTCTAAATATTACTCAACTTTATAAGTGACTTGCAGGAAGTGGAACAAAATATATTTTAATATTTCACTTTATTATATAAAATATACATCTGAAAGGAAATTGCCAAAATGTACCAAATTTTTCAAGCATAGTACCAATAGTAGTCAAAAGTACCAATTTGGTACATATATACCAAAAGTAACAGCCCTGAAACAAACTCACCAAAGGAGCCATCAATGCCACAACAACCACCCATGAGTCTACAGGAAAAGCTGAAAGTCATCATCGCCTTGATGGCCTATCATAATAAGCTAAGCTAAGCTTTTTGTGGAAATTTATTCTGAGGGGTCATGCTCCCATATAGGCCACATCCAGTGCCTCTTGATTAATATCAAATATTATCAAATTAGATATGGAAATATCAAGCTAATAAACTGTAGTTAGTACCTGCACACTCAGGAAATCATTCTAATTTTTGTAATAAATCGTTTTAACTCAATTTCCTGAAAATTATAAGTTATCAAACTGAACTACAGAAGTAAATTAAATTACTAAGATATTTTAACTGAAAAATTAATTTAATTTGTGTATCTCAATAAATTCTTCTAATTCCATAGTTTGTTTTTGTTGGTCTTTGCGCGGATTTGTTGGCATGGGTTCGCCTTGCATGGATTTGTCAATGAATCCCCATATGTGATTGATATCTAAGCTTGGCCTGCTGATTGGATGATTTAAGTATAGTATGTGTGCTGATTCCATCAACTCTCTTATTCTGCAATGCTGTTCCTTGACTACTCTTAGCTTGTCTGCTTGTGGTTTAAGAATTCCAGAAACTCTGAGGCAGAGGCACTGGATATGACATGTATGGGAGAGGAAACACATGCCCCCATAGAACAAGGTTCCACATTGCAAAATACATCAGACACTTGCAGCTGAAATGTTGTGATAAAAAACCAACAAAGATAAGACAATTAATCTGAACAATTAATATACACTAATATACTCAAACTAGTGTCCTCATGTTGGTTGTTATAGTCACAATGTTGCGGCCATTGTACTCTACAGCCTTCTTCAGGTGTCTATCATAATTGGTAACCTTCTGGGAATTTCAAAGGTTATCAACTACAACAACCAAGATGAGGACACTAGTCTGAGTAAATCAGTGTATAATCTTACCATAATTCACCAAATGTCTGTCTGTCATCACATAGGGACAGATAGAGTTATAGCCACCAAATCTTCTGTGGTTAATAATGGGACCCCTGAGTATGTTTTTTTAGTATATTAAGTCATAACTCGCCCTCCCATTTTTTTTTATATGGAGGTTCCCTTTGACCCAGTCTCCACCCACTCAAATAAAAAGAAAATCTGATTTTAAGATTTCCATATTTCAAATAAAATATCCTGTAAAAATACAAGAATGTCCAAAAACTTGGGTACTTGAAATCTTTTGTGAAATACCCCATGATATTTAATTAAATGTGATCCAAGACTTCATGATTGCGATGATTTTGAAATAAAGTATGATTCAATAAATACATAGTTCAAATCCATGATCTCCTATTTCGGCCTTCTGCAAGAACTAGCAGAAAATCCCTCCTGTAAGGTGGGTTTTCAGCTAGTAATTAAAATTCCTCATCTCAGAATTTCAGACATAAATTAGTCTGAATGATCACAAGACCTCTAAAAAAATTCAGACAAAAAGCCACTTCGCAATATGACATTATCCTAAGAATGGCTGCAAACAGCAAGAGAAGAATCAATTTGGACACTACCTTGCATTTCAATTCCTGAATTTGGTTCCACACCAAATTGACCATCTTGAGAACCTCTAAATGAAGCTGGAGGTTAAAGAGATGTCTGTCCATATAGTGGAGGACCATTTGGTCAGACAGACAGGCTTGGTCGTTATTGACCCATGTTATAGACTGACCACTCGTAACAGAATGCCCGAGTATTTATTAAAGAGAGAGAGCAGAATGTGGAGAAACAATAAATAAATTAATGTGACATTTTAAAGTGATGATGATGTCAGTGGTAAAATGGCTGATGACTAGAAACCACTCAGAGCGCATACCTCTGCCAACACTGTACAGAACTAAAAACAAAATGAAAATTAAATTTTTTTAAAACAAGGGAGAGAACTTTGTGTACAAATATTTAATTACCTCACTTAAAATTTAAATCTACCCTTTTATTAATCATTAACTGTTGGTTTTCAACCTCTTAATAAAAAATATCTCTTAAACAGAAAAAAATTCCTGGATCTGCCCCAAAATTTATTCACTTCCTCCGTAGCCCACACTTCCACAAAATTTCATTGAAAGATTTTGCATTGTATGGACAAACAGACGGCCAGACACGAGTGAATACATATACCTCTTCCAACTTAGTTGGCAGAGGTAAAACTGGTGATAACCAGAATTCCTGTTAATTCCTCCTCAGTTTTCAATACAAAAAAATTCAAAGAAATAAATTAGAATTTTAAACAATCAATACATGATGATCACATGGGAAAGATTGATTGATTTTTGTCAATCCTGGTTTGTTTGTTAATTTCTATTTGATTACTGTTTTCCAGAACAATCATATTGTGTGGAAAAACAATATATCAATACATATGTAGCAAACGCATGGAACAGCCTAAGTGAAAAGACGGTCACATCCAAGAATATCAATATTTTTAAAAATAAGCTTTGTTCTGATATCGGTCATACCAAATTTAACTACCATTTTTCTTATTAGTTTAATCCCAGCCCAACCACACTGAAGCTGTAGCTTGTCCACACAATATAAAATATTTCAATGAAAGGTTTAATGACACAATTAACTGCTATAAAAAAAAAAAGCCTAATTCAAGTATCTAAGCACCACACACACACATATATATATATATATATATATATGAATCAACAATATATCCTAGGGTGGGCTAGGACACATCATCAGTGATGTTTCTGATGTCATCAGATGTTTGGGGTCTTTCAACATCATCCACCCTCAAGCGACCCAGCCAGGGTTGATCAGACCTTGGCTTGTGTCTCATCAGCATTGGTCCATGGATCACTCCCCCTGATCCAAAGCCATCTGGAGGCCCTCTCTGCATGTGATACCAAGTAGAGTGTAGACCCTGCACAGCAAGCGGCCAACAAAGCCTCTACACTCCTCTTCAATGGGCTCACAGTGAGCCGTACATCCCCCTCATCCAGCACTGATCCACCAACTCTCAGTAGTTGGACCACATCCACTCACTTGCCTCTTCCATAAGGCCATCCCAGGAAACTATCAGATCTATAAGAAGCATCCGCTTTGAAGAGGTCGATGACAGCACCAAGTCTGGCCTCAACAAAGTTATCATAATATGGTCTGGAAACTTGAGCTGCCACCAGAAGTCGACCCGCAGCTCCCAGTCCAACACAGAGGTGAGCAGACAGGTTGCTGATCTGGGCTGTGACCGAGGCTGCTCTCTGGCCTGACAAAGGTGATGCTCGTCTGGCCGCAGACATGCTTGTTGTTGACCATGGCTTTGGAGATGGCCTCAGCAACTGTTTTAAGCACCTGGTCACGTCGCCAGTGGTAACGGGCCCTCACCCATGTTTATACATACGCACAACCACTCATATATATATATACTCAAGTTTTTATACTCACACATACATATATACACAATTATATGTATCCATTTATCTCATTATATTAATTTACAATGTTCCAATTACCACTCTACACACACACACACACGTGCGCGCATATAAACACACACATATAAATATACAAAGTTAGATCAATAAATCCACATCCTGACATGTTATTTTATGCTGAATCTTTATCTGAAGTGTAATGTTATATATACACTCAGACATGCACATACATTTATACATACACACTTATAAAACTATTCAAGCATGAATACAGTTTATATATCATATAAGCTTATGTAAAATAAGAGCTATAGACACATTAACCCTATACACATGGGGTGGTGGGTGCATGTGTTTTGGTTTGGCAGGTGAAGAATTTGGCACCGTGCCAAGACCTGAAACCTGATTCTGTCTTGTGTTAACCAATATGCCGCCAATAATCAATAATCGGTACATCGCTTTGAGGTAAGTATATTGAGATCTATTCTTATAGACAATCAGTCTACATAAGTAAATTCTACTTGAATGATTTCTAATTAGCTCTGGAACATCATTAAAAACAGTCACAACCCC
>VCCN01001484.1:2266051-2276804 GCA_006491835.1 Architeuthis dux | reverse complement strand
AAGATGAAGGCATGAACCCAATAATAAACTGGAACATAATTTACAGGGCATATCCATTCACCAACACCACAAAAAGATGTGCACTAGGCCTAAAAGAAAAATTACAAATAATATACCATGAAAAGTCTGATAAACTTAATAAAAGAAGAAAATTAATTTCTAAATGCAGGCGTCAAAACAAATACATACGCTAAAAAAGATAATAAAAAGATAACTTCAATCATTAAAACATACCAATAGTCTCGGTTCTGTATGAATTTTATTTCAATTTTAACTCACTTATCATATTAAATCAGTTTTCCCCTTAGCATCTACACCCATAAAACCTCTTTTAATATGTATTATATTAAAAATTTAAATATAAACTAACATCAGAATGACCACTATATAAAATACGCTTAACCCATGTCTTAAATTCAGATATAAGATCTTACATTCACTCATTTTCATATATAGACTTAAATTTATTGTATGCAGACATTCAATTTATATACACAGGATGTCAATGTATACAGAAACGCATTCGACACTCCATAACTTTAAGAACACAATGCCATGTCTACTGAACTCAGAATATACATAAGTAATACTTTCTTTAAAAACCAGATGCTGATAAATATTATGAGAGAAAAGTGAATAATAAGAATAAAAATAGAAGTGGGAGGAGCTGAGTATGGTGGTGATGTGCACAAGAAATAATATTTTTATAAAATGATTTGTTCTTTTGATTTTAAACCATTCGCCTGATAAATTGCATGTGGCAATGAAACAGATTGTCAATCTGTAGTGAATCCCATAACAAATATAAAATGTATATATATGGGTCATTCCATATCAAATCACCTAATATTTCTTAAGTCCCCATGGGCACCACTTGGATTTTGATAAAATTCCACTAGGTGAAAGCTTTTCTAGAAAAAGTTCAACCCTGAAAATTTCAGCTGGATTGAAACAGAAGTTATGACAAATTGAAATTTGCTTAAATATACATGTTGCAAGCCGCAAGCATGATTTGCCAAATTTGGCACTTCATAACTATGCTATTTTAAAAGATATCTAGCTGAAATTTGGTACCCCTGTAGTCTTTCACCCAACGGGGCCATTTCTTCATTTTACCTATATTCTATATGATTTAGGAGTTATGGCTCCTTCAAAATGGGAGGGAAATGGCTTTTTAGGGGGAGTTGCTAAATATATGGCCGACTGTAGAAACTGAACTAAGGGTGTTAAAATAAGAATTCCACTGGATTATAATCAGTTGATACATTTCCTTGTGTAAAAGATTGAAACAGAGTTTAAAAGCATTAAATACTTTTCTGATGATCAAAACATAGGACCATTAAAGTAAAACCCAAAGTTTTATGAATGCATGAAAAGTAATGTAGTCTGTTGAAAAAATGGTTCAGATTTTGATGAATTATAGGTCAATCTATCCTCTTTCATTCCTAAAAATTTAAAAGGTCCTACTCATATCTAACTTGGCTAAACTGCCACACATTTCAGAGAATTTTTTTCAGATGAATTCCAACCGAGTATATGAGCATCAATAAATTAAAGCATTATAACCCTTGAAATCTTACCAGGTGACAACTTTTCTAGAGACAAATCAACATTTTAGCTTGATTGAACAAAAGGTTCAGAAGTTATGCTTAAATTTGCATGTCACAAGACGCAAGGATGCTTTTGCCAACTTCGGCCCTTAGTTAGTTTCTGTGGCCAAAAAATTAGCAGAAAAAATTCAAACTCTATAATTCAAAATCTTCCAAAAATAAAGTAGCCCTAATAGAAATATATGATTCGGCAAAAAATTAATAAATTTAATGATTACTTAACTGGATTTGGAAAAAATATTACTTATTTTTTTACTTACAATATAGTGAAAAACACATTTGTTTACAGTGGGTGTTTGTTGCCTGTCAGCTCAGTTCAAAGGACCAGTAAGTATTGAGTCAGCTTTCCTTACTCACAAGTGATGAAAGCTCACTTAAATTTACAACCGTCTGATGGGACAGCTGGAGTATGGATAACCAAAAGCGACAAAACCCAATATCCATAATAGCAAAAGTATATTCCCAACATTAAAACACTGTCAGAGGACAACAACACCATCATTTCAGGGTTTCCATATTTGGCCAGAAGGGGAGATAATCTAAGCTTTATCTCAAAGACTTACTCAACACAGGCATTGGAATAGAGTTGAATTTGGAAATTGAGTTAGTCTGGAGACAGAGATTCAATATCAGCCTTTTGAGGCGGGCCTCCAGACTCGCTTGATTTCCAAATTCGATGCTATTCCAATGCCTGTGTTGGGTAAGTCTCTGAGATAAAGCTTGGATTATCTCCCCTTCTGGCCAAATCTGGCAACCCTGTCTTGTATACTAATACTCATCAGATCCCAAGAGGTCAATAGATGAGTCCTCGATATAGTGTTGTTCGCAATATAAGGCGGGCGGATGGTGGACCCTAACATTTTTGCTGATATTATCGCCCACTCATCCAGAACGAAATTTCATCAAGAGACTTAATATAACTAAAATATAAGATTTCTTCAAATTGCAATCAATCAACATATTACATGGTGTTTTATATATAATTTCATTGATTTTGTGATGAAAACAACACCTTTGTTGAATAGTAAACTTGATTGGGACTTTTGATTATCTGGGGTTCAGTTATAACACAGTTGTCTTTCTTGGACCCCAACACCCACATTATAAAGGGGGAAACTATAATATCTCAGTCTTTAGAATTTCATAAAATGGTGCCTAATTTCAAGTCATTAGAATGAAAAGTGAGATTTTCAATTGATTATATACAATGTTAGATTGCAGAGGAATTAGAAACTGTCAATAAGTTTCTTCAGATTTAAGTTGATCTGACTCGCTAACAGGCTGACTACCTATATGTGTAAACCCGCACCAATGGAGCTAGAGGGATGAAAATTTAAATATTTACTCTTTATTATGTCTAGAAAAAACTTTTTTGTTCTTTGAAAATTCCGTCCCTTTTTTTTTGGGGGGGGGGTCAATTTACAATGCTAGTTTATGCTAAATTGGTAACTTAGTTTGTGTCCAGCAGTGTTCATGCTTGCTTTTTTTTCCTTTGCTTTTTTGAAAATTCAGACTTTTTTTAGTGATCACTGCCCAACAAAAGGCGAGAGAAGTAAATTATTCATTGATCACCCCCTTTTCCAATTGTTTTAATTGATCACCTCCAACACATCATGCTGCCAAAATATGTTGTTTATATGACTGTTTCTATTCAGTGACTAATTTAAGGGAGTAATTTGAGTCAAAGGTATATTTGCATAAACGTATTAGTATACAGGATCTTTCAAAATGGATGCCACTGTCTTTTTGACAATTTGTATTTAAACTATTTTAAATCTAAAAACTATTTTTTAAAGACACTAATTACAAAGAGATTACAAAAAGATGCTAATTACACATACATTTTAACTTTACAATAGATGTTGAAAGGGATTTCCTTTAAACTGGATGCAGATTTGTACCTGTTTCATTACATTTGAAAACGACATAGATGACACAACACAGAGGAATGGATACTTGAATGGAACTAGCGCATAATGGAATCATTTCAACTGCTAAATACTGTTGTCTCTGAGTACAGTGTTGCCAAGTGACTAGTATTACAGCATAAAATTTATCTCCGTACTTGGGGTTGGTCTTTTATGAAACACCTTGTAAATTTTCATTCTCTGCAACACCATTTAAGGTCTTCTGTTCATCATTCATTATCATGCCCCCTTTTTTTCTTTTGACTGTTTTTCTCAAGTGCAAATCAATAGTGAACTAGAAAGCACCCAGAGAGCGCATACCTCTGCCAATGCCATTATCAGGGGAAGTAATTGTGGATGGATCCTCCCAAAAATGTAATCACTTCTCTCATGGCCCATTAACCATTCTTCCACAAAATGTCACTGAAATTCATTGAGAACTTTTGGATATATAGTGTGGACAGACATGAGTGTATACATAAATGTGTAAAAAAAGAACGGAAAAATATCTCTCAGTCAAAAAGAATTCTTGGATCCGCCCCAAAATGATTATTTTTGGAGATATTTTGCGGACAGACAGAAAGACGAAAAGGCAGAATACATATACCTCTCCAACTTTGTTTTTCTGGCAGTGTAGAGGTGCGGGTGGCCTACATGAAAAATGGAATTGCCGAACTGAGTTCAAATTCACCCCCCCCCCCCGCTATGGGTAAATATCAGGGCAGACTTGGCCCTTCAGCCTTGGTTGAACAGTTCCAAACTGGCAAAGTTCAACCCCTCATCCAGTGTTGTGAGAGGCTGGCAATGGACAGAGTAGGTAATGTGTTCCGGAAATGTACAATTAATGGGGCTCGGTTGAAAGTTTTGACAGGGTCTAGCAAGCCGGAAGTGGATTATAATAAATCACTCAAGTAAAATAAAGGACAATAAAAACAGATGGATGCAATAACATGACAGCCATCACCGCCTCACCTCAACACAAGTGGGAGATTTTTTTAAAAAAGAAGGAATATTTTCAAATGAATTAGTACTGAGTGTAAATGGTCTGGATTTTTGTCAACAAACCAATCTTTTTAATAAAAAATACAAGCATTAATTTATAATAAAGCTTTTTCTTTTCTTGTTCCAGGCAAAATCAGATCACCTTGCTATAATAAATCATTCCAAAGTTCACATTATAAATGCAAACCTTTTTTTTAAAGTTTAGATTTTAAGTCGTCTGAATTTCTTAGATGAAGCATTGTCATTATTATAGATTTCTACTAGTTTTTCTCACATCTTAATTTCATAACGAAATACAAACAAATGTAATGAACAGTGTGATTTTTTGTTTCCACATCTGTAATAATGGACTCTTCCACTCAAAGGCAACAATTTTGCTGATAAAACTATCTCCAACCAACCATTTCAAACAATGGATTCTTCTACTGAAATGTGTTAAAAGATTTTTTTAAAATCTCATAGAAATTCAAATATATCCATGAATTTATTCATGGGGTTTAACTAATAATAATATATATATTTAAAAAAATAAAAGCAACAAAATTTTTTTAAAAAGTCAAAAATTAATACTACAGGTCTGGTCTCAATAGAAACCGTCATGTGCACAATGTCTTGAGGGTGATCAATGAGTAAGTTACATTTGTTGGGCAGTGATCATTAAAGAAAGTCTGAATTTTCAAAAGACAACCATGAATAGTGCCAGACACAAACTACGGGATCAGTTTAGAATAAACTTACATTGCAAATCAACCGCCCCCCACTAAAATCCTATTTAGGGGTGTAATTTTCCAAAGAGGAGTAAATGTTTAAATTTTCAGCGCTCTATAGGTCTATTGGTGCGGCCTGTAGGCGTGATACATACATATCAAGACAGACCAACTTAAAAACTGAAGAAACCTATGTTGACTGTTTTGGTGACAGATTTGGTTGACGATATCTAATATAAATTTAAAAAAATTAAAAGCAACAAAAATAAGATCAAAGAAAAACTAGTCAAAAATTAATACTACGTTAATTCTTATGCGTAACCAGTTCAAGGGAAATAACTCTAGTATTCCTTTGCCTATCGCTGGCCTCAGACAAAAACTATCTTAATCTCAAGGAACTTTTTTTTTCCACAGAATTAGGAGATTAAGAACACGAAATAACAAACGAGATATATGACAGGTAGGAGAATAGATTCATGATTTTGAGCAGATTAAAATATTTTTTATCCTGCTGTTTTAAAACTGAAATGTGTATGTAAGATGTATATCCCTAATCTGGAAAATATTAAAAAGAAAAATGTTTACAGCATTTCATAATCCATTAATAAAAAAATTATTTCAAAGGAAAGACTAAAAATAGTATTTCAAGCATTCACTAGTTAATCCCTGTGAAAAAATTCACAGATATATTAGAATTTCTATGAGAAGGTTTTTTTTACAAAAGGAAATACTGAATGCGTGGAAGAGTCGATTGTTTTAAATGATGGGTAGGAGACATTTTTATCAGCAAAATTGTTCCCATTAGGTGAAAGAGTCCATTGTTACAGACAGAGAAGCAAAGAAAAAACAAATAAACACTGTTCATTATATACGTAGATGGTTATAGACATGTTTTATTCACATTTATTAACGCTAAAAGTTTCATTGGAAAACGTGCAGGCAACTGTAGGTCACACACACAATTTTAAAAAACACTGAAAAGCTATCAATCTTCAACAATAACAGTTTTAAAATGGCAGACGATAACTTGTTGGAAGGGAAACAACTCATAATATACTAAATAGGATATTTATATAAAATATACGAAATACACCCACTAACTTGTAGTTACATATGCACATACAAAAAACAAAGACACACACACACACACAGGTGCATTAATAAGTATACAGCAGCTTCTTGATGAAAAACGCATTTATTTTACAACACAAATATTTATTTTAAACCATCATTGTCCTTGTCAATGCACTTAATTCAGGGGTGATATACATTGATTGAATATTATACAGTGAAAAATTCAGATTAAAATTCAGCTTATAACTGCATGTCAGGCTACAGACTTATTGATCAACCCTTGCACACACACACACAATTGAATATGCGTGCACACACACACACGAGTGGCAACGCATGATAAGTGCCCAATGAACCATTTTTAAAAGTTGATATTTTTGTTATTTTAGAGCTACAATGCTCAGTTTTTTTAAATTTTGAAGCTTGAACACTCAGCATTATGATTCAGAGTGTTCAAGCTTCAAAATAAAAACCTTATATATAATATATAATATATATATATATACACACACACACACACTATTACACCCAAAAAGTAACACATATGTATACACACACAGACACACCCATCAATATAACAGTTAGGTATATACATAGATCATACAGTAACCGAGGGATACAGAGGAAAAATATTTCAAGATGCAGGTTTCCACACTATCCAAAACTAGAGTGTTCCTATAAAAACCTTTCGTAAGCCAAAATGATGTAAAGCAAAGAAGCAATTACCCTTAATTTATATGGGAAAATGTTTTTAGCATTCCTAGACCCATAAATGTGGTGATGATAGTATGTTAGGTTGGGGTCTTTGGAGGTACAGGAAACTGGTGTGTATGAGAGACAGGGAGAGGGTGCTGCCTCTATAACGGCTCGCTACAAAACAAACGCTAAATGTAATTTTCCCTTTTGTTTTTTTTGTAATAGTGAAAATTGTGATGTAAAACAAACTTTCAAGCGGGGGATACGTTTACTATTATGTAACAGTAATCTACAAACTTAGATAGACATCAATTCTCAAGTTATGATATCATGTTTACATGATATCAAGTTATGATATCATGTTTATATGATGCTTGTAGTAGATGTATTTATGTTGCTTTTGTTGCACCCCTGCCAAGACATCAAGGGCAAGTGTGGCAGTGTAAAGCCCATCACCCCATCCATGAGGATATGCAATGTCCAAAAATGGTACATCCAACCAAGGACAGAAGTCTGGAACGGCAGAGAAGATGGAAAAATCCTCACTTCGAAGGCATCCCAGCAAAAAAAGAAAATTGTGTGTTGCACACGTAAGGGCACACCAGAATGCATTAAAAGGTGGTAACCAGCAAACTTGGAAAGGATAAGGGTCCTATCAAGTATCATCCCATAGTCAAACACTGTGTCATCCTAAGTCGAAAGATATGGAACATGAAGAAAAAAGAAGGTGCACCCATAATGTTCAGACTAATCCATTTTGTGGCTTTCCTCCTTCTGTATGAACAGTACACCTGAAGAAAGCTGTAGAATCGATCAACTGAAATGTGTTAGTAACAAAAAGAATGAGATCAATAGTTCAAAATGACTTTGGAATTAGATGTATCTTGTTTACTATTAAAAATGTTGTGTCTTAGAGTTGTTGCGGGAAAGAATTGTTTTATAATATTTCAAATATTACAATTTAAAAAATCAACCATAGAGTTTTTTCATCTTATGTTCACTATATTGTCTAGTCTAGGCTATCCCAGCATTATATTGTTAAAAAAACAAAAAAACATTTTAAACCACTAAAAATCCTGATGCATTTTTATTATATTCCAGATAATCTATCATTGGTTTATGTAACACCATCTTTTTTTTTCAAATTTATTCAACATTATTTTTATGATTATAGACATGTTCTATTCGCATCTATTAATGCTAAAAGTTTCATTGGAAAATGTGCAGGCAACTGTATGTTAGACACAAAACAAAAACAACTGAAAAGCTATCAATTTTCAATAATAACAGTTCAAAAATGGCAGACGATAACTTGTTGGAAGGGAAGCAACTCATAATATACTAAATAGGATATTTATATAAAATATACAAAATATACACGCACTAACTTGATGAAAAAAAAGCATCCATTTTACAAATCAAATATTTATTTTAAAACACCATCTTCCTTGTCAATGCGCTTACAGACTTATTGATCCACCCTTGTACACACAAAGTTGAATATACACAAAGGCGCGCGCACACACACACACACACACACATATATATATGTATGTATGTATACCCCCTACACACACACACCTATATAACAGAGGTATATATGTACAGACTCAAATATAACAGTTACATATACACACATACATATAATATAGTTATAGATGTAAATGATGCCACCCAAAAGTTAGGGACACTGCATGCAAACCAAATGTAGTACAGACTTTTGCTGCTACCTTTTGTGAGCAGTACCATTTGTCAGTCAAGGGAACTACTTCAAAGGAGATGGGGAAAACTAAATGTTAGGGTAAATAAATTTCTTTTTTTCATGGTCAAATTCCGTTTTTTTTGTAGCGACTTGTGGTAATCCTTGCTTATTCGGTATTAAAATCACCTTGCATAAAGATTGTCAAAGTTATCCCCCTTGATTGCCAAAAACGGCTAGATTTTTCATTTCCAGCAAACTTTATAGCTAACGTTGTTGTTCTCTCTATAAGATACCATTCTGGTCAGAAATATTTTAACAAAAAACAAATACAGATGGCATTCAGTATCATAATAGCCTTGATATCTGATCAATACATTGTTTGAAAGGTTAAAAAAACAAATTAAAGGCTTTTATTTTCCTTATTGTGTTAATATTTGATTAATATGTTCTTTAATTATACTTTTTGCGACATTTGTATGAATTTCCAACGGTAATTAACATTTTTGGAGTCTTTGTATAAATTTCAAGTGTATTTAACATTTTTTGCTATAAAGTTAGCTGGAAATGAAAAAAATCTAGCCATTTTTAGCCATGAAGGGGGATAACGTTTGACAATCTTTCTGCTAGGCGATTTTAGTACCGAATAAGCAAGGATTACCTACCTTGTATACTCACGGATAAAACAAATGTAAGATCTGCACATATGTAAGACTCATAAGAAAGTTAGATTTAGAATGGTCAATCCAATCTACGGCCATCCTCAGGTGCAAAATCATTAACTGAGAAAAAAAAAGAAAAAGAGATCTTTATCACCACTCTTTCCATATAGATTGTACACATGAAGAAGGCTGTAGAATGAATTGGCTGAAACTAGTTCCTGTGATGCATGCTCCTTGCCTTACTCTACTCTACCTGTTACGTCACAAAAAACAAGAGTGTAGTATTTGTACATTCACTGAAAAATGTTACACACAAAAAATATATACATATATAAGGATGTTTATTGTGTGGATGTAAGTTGCAACCCTTCTCTCCAAGACACAGCCAGTTTTTTCAGCTGTCATTTATTCATTTTTATTTTGCTCTCAACATGTAACAGGTTGCTAATTCCACTATTTTCTGTACTTCACTTCTGATGATGCTTGTGATAAAGTTTTATCTTAATTATACATTTTGAGATGTAACACACGTCTTCTCAATCTTTCATTTTCCACACTATCAATTACTACTACAATATATATATGGATGCAGATTGCTTTTTATATATGTGGATTACGACCAAGAATGTACTATGGGGAAAAGTATGGAATATTTATTTATTAGTGTACCAATGCCGTTATTTATTTTTATTTATATACGTGTGTGTGTGTGGAATTGATATTTTGTTAAGTCCTTATCTTATATCAACTGTAAAAATGAAATGAATTAGATGAAAACATTCCAATAGACAAATGAAGAAAACTTTTATATAAGCATACTGATAAATATAAGCATACTGATAAACATAATCATCGCCCCATTTCCCTCGAGGTGTTACAGACAAAAAATAAATATACAAATACATGTGGAATAATATTATAGTAGATTTTTAACACAGGTCTTCTTTTTTTTTTTTTAGATGCATTCTCGTATCTCCAAGAGACACTTGTCGGTCAGTCATTCCTAATACGTTTTAAAGAACACAAAGAGGAAGGAAAAGGATTATTAATTTACCAGCTGTGTGTGATGACATTAAGAGAACATTTATTTAATCAATTCTCGAAATAAAATAAATAAATAAATGATGTATTAAGCATTCGTTTTTTACAGTGTTGCAAAGAATCATTTGTTATTAATAGTAATAGTTAATAAAAAATGGCTAAAATCAGCTAAACTTTTCAATTGCCGGCTAACTTGATAGTTAAAAATGTTTATGTTTATGTTTATATATATATATACACGACGCATACTCAAAGCTGTAAGGTAAGAGAGAATAATTTACATTTTTCTGTAAAATGATGTATATTGTATTTGTATCAGGAAATGCATAACGAGGTCTATACAAAAGTAACTATA
>VCCN01001484.1:2179825-2190025 GCA_006491835.1 Architeuthis dux | reverse complement strand
GAGGAAGAGGGCAAAAGAGAGGAGGAAGAGGGCAAAAGAGAGAAGAGCAAAGTGAGAATGATAGAAGGCGGAAGAGAAAAGGTCCAAGGAAGAGAGAGGTTAAAAGACAGGGTAAAGAGAGAAAATAAAGAATAGGAAAAGGAGAAAAGATGACAACCAAAAAGGTATAAAAATAAAAAATAAACATAAAAAAGCTATTAAACATAAATAAAGCCTGAAACCCCAAGAAAATTAAAACAACAAAAAAAAAACACACAACATTATAAAAAAAACAAAAACAAAAAAAAACCTAACCCAAACCATAAAATAAAACACAAAACATCAAAAAAATCAAAACGAATCCGCCAAGGTCAAAATGGATATCTAAGAATTGTTTATTGGATTTTCTTTAGAAGCCACAGGAAGTTGCTTCCATCCTGTAAAGACTGACAAATGTCAAGTCTGATATTTTGAGTCAATGGTTTTTATTCCTTCTGCAAAGACCCCGCCCAACACACGCTAAAAAATGATTTGTTATTTTATTTTCTATGACAAAACATTACAATACACAATTACATTGCATTTTATGTGGTTATAGAGATAACATTTGTGAATAATCTATGTTCACATACCATACTGATTTGCATGCATTTACGAAAACATTTAGTGCAAGTACCTGTGTCTGTGATATTCTGTCGGATATATTTTTCCATTATTTGATTTTATATATATATATATATACGTACGTTCTGTGCCATCAAAAAATGACTGCAGTATTTAAATAATTTTACAATTGCACTGTACTTTTAAAATATCAAAAACATTATGGTGCTCTACATTTCCTTGTTTATGTTCAACCAAAATGAACCTGGATTTTTTGCGCATAAACAAAAAACAGTAAGGGAGACTACTCTATAATTAGCATTTGATAGTTATCTCCCCTGACAAATGTTATCTTTTCTTGTTTACGTACAAGGCAACATGTAAATCGAGTGAATGTAAATATTGTCCAACTGTTTGTGATCGAGTGCTTTCAACCATATTTGGTCATTATCAAGATCAGGAAAAACTGAGGATGTTATTTTTTAATTTTTCAACTTTCCAACTCAGCATTTGCTGTTTGACCATGGTGCGTGCCTCTATCATTATAAAGTTCAGTAAAAATTGTCGATATTACAAGTTTTCCAGCTTTTTAACCTGGCATTTGCTGTTTGACCATTACGATTTTAAATTTGACGTTTACCATTGGTCTGTTCATGCAACTAGATATAAGGGTTTGACCTATGTATCTATCAATTGTTAAATACACGCCCAGTTCCTATTTAACTCTTAATTTCATGAACTGTTTGATACCACTCCTAATAACTGTTGAACTCTTTTGTGAATAGAATTAAAAAATAATAAAATTTAACTAAATGTGTAAGGGGGTGGGGTAACTTTGATCAGTAATTATTCCCTTGATGATATTCAATTCTTATATGAATTTAAGAGTTAATTTAGATTCTTTTGTTTTTATGATCAGGGCTTCTAGAATCTGCAGTCTTTTTTTGTAGCTGATGTTATATAGTATACGGGTGTTATTTACGAGTATTATACGTATGCTAGTGGGGATGTCATGACCACATATGATTATGAGAAGGTGGAACATGTTGCGGACTCCAAAAGTCAGCCCGTAGTCAAGTGGGAAGCCACAGAAAGCAAGTTCATAGAGTAAATCTGAAAAACAGTTTTCTAATTTACTAAAATAAAAATATTATGAGCATTACAAAAATAAAATTTGAGCTCGAGGTAAAAACATGGGAAGATCGGAAATTGAATACATTTTGCATACAGCTAAGTAGCGGAGAAAGAAGGGGGAGAGGAAGGAGATTGAATTGCATGCTTTCAGGAAAGATAAAGAAAAATAAGACAATGTGGCCTCTAATAGAACAACTTTTCTGTTAAAAACAAAACAGCTCACGGATTAGATAATTTGCTGGAATATGTGTGTGTATGGAGATGTATGGCTGCTGCAGGGTCAAACTTCACTCCTAATTCTATTTCGACTGAAGATAATTACAACTTTAGTATTGTATATATAATGAATAAATTTGTAGATATGTAAGACTTGTCAGTTTGTAAGAAAGCCGCCTACTGATCAGTTGGTTTTGATTTCAAATCACAGTAGGGAAATGTTAATGTTATATATCGGTTTGGTTTAACATGACGTGATAGACACACAGTGAAGAGTTTACTCCATTAAATTAGGTGAGGATTGTTCTTGTCACGGTGGAAAACCAAAGTCAACTCAACCCTCCAACTGGAGTTTGACAAAATAAATATATATATATATAGATAGATATATAGATATATAGATATATTACATTCCACTATATTACTGCCTCATCTAATCGCATCAAATTTCTCTAAATCCCTCCAGCAATATCACCCATCTATTATTTATTATCCCAGAAGGACTACTATATCTTTTCCCCCCAGATATGGTCTGCCAGATTTCTTTGCAGGGTGTTAGCTAGCATTCTCACTAGCCATTTAATGGCTAATTTCCAATAGAAACCTATTTCCAATTTCCCAATTAAGTTGAGTGTGTTTTTGACCATTTTGACGTTTTTTGACCATTTTTGGCTTTTTCAAAAATACAAAATAAATACAAAAATGCGGACATTGGAAAACTTCCCAATGCTATAAAAACAGTGGGGATATCAAATTCCTGGCTAACACCCAGCTTTGGATATGGCTTTATATTACTTAAGTCTGACTTTGAAGACAAAAGATATCAAAAAACAATATCAGACTCATGTCGTGCGACACATGAAGCAATGATTTTGTCTCCATTTCTTGAAGAATCCATGAACACTCAATCATTGTTTGTAGCAATTGTGAGCTTTTAAGGGCCAAAGTGCAAGCCAATGCCCAAGAGGGCTAAAGAGCTCCAATTGCCCTGCTATCCACCAATAGCTAGGGGGGAGAAGTGGATTCATGCCTTTCCTAGAGGCTTTCATGCAAACTGTCCCAGCCAGAGTTTGAACCTCTGTTTAACCATTTGGCCACTCGCACCTCCAATACTCACTCAGCATTCTTTTTTTTCATGACATACTTAGTTAATTGGCTGGAAAAACAAAAATATCCACACAAAAAAAAGATAACATAAACAGGTCTGGTTAGTCACTGAATAGAAACCGTCACGTGTCTAACGTCTTTTGGCAGCATGCCGTGTTGGGGGTGATCAATTAAAAAATTGGGAAACAGGCTGATCAATGAATAAGTTACTTCTCTCACATTTTGTTGGGCAGTGATCACTAAAAAAAAGGCTGAATTTTCAAAAGTCAAGCTTGAATGCTGGACACACACTGAGAAATCAATTTAGCATGAACTTTTATTGCAAATTGAACCCCCACCACTAAAAGCAACACTTTTTCTAGACATAATAAGTAAATGTTGAAATTTTCAGTCCTCTAGCTCCATTGGTGTGGCCTGTACGCTCAATACATACATAGCCAGCCAGACCAACTTGAAAACTGTAGAAACCTATGTTGACAGTTTTGGTTGACAGTTTTTAAGAAACAACTCTAATTGAAAGAAAGCTAATGTTTTCTGCAATGTTTTTTTAAGTTGCTTTTTCTCAGTTACAGTAAGATTGTGAAACTGGTGGTTTTGTGAAATCCCTGGTTTCACAGTGTAGTTATGGTTAACAAGCTGGTGATGCTGACCATTACAACTGTAATGAGTTGTATCCTCACTGGGTGCCCCATTGTGTCAAGCTAAACTAAACCTAGTAAATATCAAGTATATTCTGCTTCAGTATTTACAGTGTATATACAGCTTAGCTTGACATAGTAGCTGGGCACCCAGGGAGGATCAAATTCATTACAGTCGTAATGGTCAGCATCACAAGCTTGTTAACCATAACTACACTGATTGTGAAACTAGGGATTTCATGAAATCCCTAGTTTCACAATCTCACTGTAAACATCTCTTTCTTTACTTGAATTGTAATTCATTAAGTCTGGAGTAAAAACAAACAAACGCAAAATAAAGTCAATAATCACAACAAAAATCTGTTGTGAACGCAACAAAGAGGTTTTCATTCTGATTGAACGCGGATTCGAGAAATAAGTGCACCAAACGTCTAGCAGCCTCGTTCCATTTTAATAATTATGGTTTAATCATATAAACAATCTTTGTTAGGAGAGACAGGTTTGGTTATGCATTCAATAGAAACCTTCAACGTGACCAACTTTTGGCAGAATGCCATGTTGGGGGTGATCAATTAAAATTTAGTAAAAGAGGATTTTCTTTTGTTGGTCACTAAAAAGCCCGAATTTGTGTGAACCCAGCCAGACACAAACTAGAGATCAATTTAGCTTAAACTTATATTATAAATTAACCCCCCCCCCTAAAAAAACTATTTTGGGGAGGAATTTGGAAAAAATAAAAACTGTATTTTTCTAGACATAAGGCGCACTTTTATTTGTTTATACAATCTAGGCCGCTCGTTTAGCAATCCCTAACACTGGTGCCAGGCTGATATGGGTTCCTAATTAATCAATATATATATACACACAGAAACACATACAAGGTCTGACCAGAAAGAAAAAATAACCATTTAAAATATCTCGAGAACTGGTTGCGCAGCCATGATATAACTTTGCAACCAATCAGAGGGGACCTTACTACGCATGCCTGAACAGTGGTGCACCTGTATTTACTAATGAAAATATCCATTTTCTTTAAACCTGATGCACACAAATAAAAAAAAAAAGCAGAAAAAAGCTGCGTGGTATCCCTTGTATATAAATTAACTGAGTGTTTACATAACTTTGAAGCTTGGAAACGTGACAAATTCCGAGTTGGAATGAAACCTGCAAATAAAGAGTCAAGGGAAGTCAATCATTTGACCAAAATCAAACATGCCAAATTCATTATTTGCTGCCATCACTTCTTAAATTGCTGAGAAGTCAGCAAGGTATGTTTGCCAATCATTTATTACATTCAATTGTATAGAAATCTTCAAAGTAGCTAAAGGAGTGCAATGATTTCCGTGCAGTCTTTATTTGCAGAGGTTTCATTCCAAATTGGAACTTATCATGTTTCAAAGCTTCAAAGTTATTAATCATCGCTGGTTTATTGCTGGGTTTATTACTCACTGCTATCCACAACACTGGTTTATTATTGGGTTTAGGTTATTCATGTGTTCTGATATTTATATGTATCTGGACTTTGCCCGGTCCTAACCGTTCATAGTAGAAAGATTTTGCACACGCTCTCCCCTCAATGAGTAGGGAAAATGTTTTTTTGTTTTGTGAAATCGCCCCCCCCCCTCAAATAGGCTTTTAGAGGCGGTTTCAATATGCAATCTAAATTTATGCTAAATTAGTCACTTTGTGGAGCATAGGGCCATAACCTCACCACACTTTTGGAGTGAAGCTGCTGCTGCTATTTGGCAGACAGTGTTCAGATGTGTTCATATCGAGAAGGAAAGAGAATCTAATGTAGAATGAATAAGTATTTGTAAAAAAGGAGAAAAAAAAAGGAGAAAAGAAAAAAGGAGAAAAGAAAAAAGGAGAAAAGAAAAAAGGAGAAAGGAAAAAAGGAGAAAGGAAAAAAGGAGAAAGGAAAAAAGGAGAAGGGGAAGGAGAAAGGAAAGGGGAAGGAGAAAGGAAAGGGGAAGGAGAAAGGAAAGGGGAAGGAGAAAGGAAAGGGGAAGGAGAAAGGAAAGGGGAAGGAGAAAGGAAAGGGGAAGGAGAAAGGAAAAGGGAAGAAGAAAGGAAAGGGGAAGGAGAAAAGATAAGGAAGGAAGGAAAGATAAGAGGGAAAGAAAATAAGGAAAGGAAGGAAAAAAGGAAAGAAAGAAGGAAGGAAAAAAGAAAGAAGGAAGGAAAAAAGAAAGAAGGAAGGAAAAAAGAAAGAAGGAAGAAAGAAGGACAGAAGGAAGAAAAAAAGAAAGGAAGGAAAAAAGAAAGAAGGAAGAAAAAAGAAAGAAGGAAGGAAAGAAAAAGGAAAGAAAGAAAAAAAGAAAGAAAAAAGGAAAGAAAGAAATCTAAAGAGATAGAGAGCAACAAAATGAGAGAGAGAGAAAGCGAAAAGCCACTTCCAAGGGATAAAAAAAGATTGTTTGATGTCAATAATACAGTCTGATAAGTGCGGAAGAGAAAGACATGCATGACTTGTTGATACAAACTATTTCTCAACTGAAGATAAGGAACTGCGTATACAACATGTCAAGATCTCCCAGGTAACATTGCCAAATTAATTTCCACTTGGCCATGTCACAGAGGAATCAGGCCTGATCTATTTGGATAGAAACATAACGGAAACAACATTGGCTCGTGTTACCATATCATGCATTATAAGAGGTCCATTTTGAACATGGAAAATTGCCTTTTTGCCCAAGAGCGACGTTTTCTATTTTCCAGCCAGGAAAGATACAAACAGATTGACTTCCTCTCGTTATAACAATTGAAAATGTACTTGATTATCCTTACCTGGAAAAGAGGATTGTAAAGTAATTGCAATTGGAGCCCTTTAGCCCTGTAAGGCGGTTGATGCCTGGTCCCAAGCCCGGTTAAGAAATAGGGAGCTTCAGAAACAACAAATAAAAAATCTCCAATGAACAAATCCCAATCAATGGGCAGCAAAGAAGGAAAGATGCTGCTATGGATAATTCAAACGGAGACAAAACCATTGCCTAATATGCCTGGTCATATAGGAGAAACTATTAATCACCACTATTCACAAGAGATCCGCTCAGATGGTGTAATGGTTAGCACGTCTTCATCACATGCAGAAGGTCCTGGGTTTGATTCCCGGTATGAGTGAAGAGTGTGAAAAACTCTTCATTAGGACAAATTTCCCTGCGCACTCAGCAGCTAATTGAGTACAATCTATGCTGTGTGATTAGGGTGGAGGTATCCATTCGGTGGACTTGCATCCTACCAAGGGGGTGGTCATAAAAACTTGTAAGAATAAAGTCCTGATCTCAACCAGACTTGAAACTTGCAAGGACCACTAAGCTGACACATGCAACAGAAACCGGGTATATACTCCATTGGGAGTTGTCTCTTAAGAGACAGATGCTTTACGCTTTACTACCCACAACAGACCTGTTTAAACACTGTTGCTGGGCTTATGTGTCCTGATATTTATAGGTATCTATGTATCCAGACTTCGCTCCTCCCTAACCGTGCATAGTAGAAACTTGAAATTTTGCACACACACACTACTCTCATTAAGTGGAGAAAATGTTTTTTTTTGTTTTTTGAAAATTCCCCTCCAAAATAAGTTGTTAGTAGGGGGTTCAATTTACAATGTAAGTTTATGCTAAATTGGTCCCTCAGTTTGTGTCCGGCTGTATTCATGCTTGTCTTTGAAAATTTAGACTTTTTCGTGATCAAAGCCCAACAAAAGTCAAGAGAAGTAACTTGTTCTTGATCACCCCCAACACGGCATGCTGACAAAAGACATTGGTTGCATGACAGTTTCTACTGAGTGACTAACGAGACCTGTTATAGGTCTCAGTTTAGCAGGGGGAAGAAATAATGAAGCCTCAAACCATATGAAAGCTTCTAGGCCTTATTTCAATGGTATGATGCATTTTCGTGACATTAATACAAGGGATGTCAAAAAGTAAGGTACACACATTTACTAATCCAACATGTTTATTATTATACAAATAAAAAACAATGTGCATATGTTACCAGCACTACTATGCTACTTTTCCACGTAGTCGCTATCGAGATTGATGCACTTGTCCCATTGGTGCAGGAGTGCATAAATACCCTCCTCGAAGAATGTGGTGTCCAGCGACTGGAGCCACCCTTGCTTTTCTTTTCAGAATTTGGAACGGTATAGGGGAGCTGATGGGGACTTTCTGGAGTACATGAACACAGGTGATGAGACCTGGGTGCATCACAGTTTCGTAAGTGTGTCATCAACACCAACCCACACATGGCCAACCTGACAAAAGAGTGGCTCCAGCGATATGGTCGGGATGATTTAACACATCCATCGCATAGTCCTGACTTGGCTCCTTCAGATTATCATCTGTTTGGGCCCCTCAAACGACATTTATCCGGGAAGCAGTTCCATTCAGATGACGCTGTTGTTGCAGAGGTGCAAGGATGGCTCCAGTCGCTTGACGCCTCATTCTTCGAGGAGGGTATTTATGCGCTCCTGCACCGATGGGACAAGTGCATCACTCTCGATAGTGACTATGTGAAAAAGTAGAATAGTAGTGCTAGTAACATATGCACAATGTTTTATTTGTACAGTAATAAACATGTTGGATTAGTAAATGTTTTGTACCTTACTTTTCAGATATCCCTCGTATTTGTAAGAAAAGGTTGTCTTCTGTCTTGAAGATAGTAAAACAATTGTCTTCTGCCTTAGAAGTTTTATTTTGGTAGGATAGAGAGTAAAAAAATAAATATGCATAGCATCACTCAAACATCCAAATTCCTTCTTTATCGTATCATCACTGGCATTCACGTGGTATGCTATCACTCACCTAGAATTAGAACCTGTGCTTCAGCTTGAATTTACTATTTTGTACGCCTTATAAGCAGTGCTTAATGGTTATAACCATAGTTCCCGCCAAGCTGTGCGTGCGCACACACACATTTTGCAACAAGTGCACAAGGGAAATTAATGCAATACTTGCACTATATTGAAACATGCCGATAGAGTTATTAGTCATGAGAGAGGCTGTGCCAAAATTATCTTGAAACGATTTCAAGTTTACATCTGCACAAGCATTCAGTGTGTGCATACTTTTGTCAAAGGAAAAAAATTTGCACAACATAAGATTTTTGTGTACACTGACTACAAAATATTTGAAGGAACATTGGTTAAGACACTGAAATGAAAATCGTGATGTCTAGTGTTGTCTGAAATTCTGAGATTAAGCATTTTCATTATTCAGTGAATTATGTGGACTAGTATCCACAACTTTTGTTATTGTGATCACTACAGATTTTAAACTGTCATAAATTAACTACGATCAAGCCACGTCTGATGATATCAAAATTTAAACTGTAATTAAAAATTGTCCCCCATAAAAATAAAGTATCCATTATAGAAATATAGGATTCGACAAAAATTAGTTAATTTAATGATTACTTAACTGCATTTTGAAAGAAAGTTACTTAAAATACAGAGAAAAATACATTTGTTTACAGTGAGTGTCTGTTAGCTGTCAACTCAGTTCAAAGGTATGGAGTCAACTTTTACCCATATGTGATGAATGCCCACTTAAATTTACAATCATGTCATGGAACAGCTGAAGTATGGATGACCAAAAATGACAAAACCTGATATTACCGACAATGGCAAAAGTATAATTCCAACTTTAAAACACTGTCATATGACGGGCAACACTCTAGTACAAGTATATGTAATTTACCTCTGCCAATGAAGCTGAAAGATGTATATGCATTCACTCATATCTGTCTGTCCACACAACATCAACAAAAGTTCTCAATGAATTTCAATGAAATGAAAGAGTGAGTCATGTACTATGGAAGACGTGATTAAATTTTGGGGCAATTTGTTTTTGATTGAGATATATTTTTATTATTCTGCAGAGGTTAAAAACAATCAGTTAATAAAAAGGCTAAATTTCAATTTTAAGGGAAATAACTCAATATTTTTACATTCAAAATTCTCTCCCTTGTTTTTTAATATTTTATTTTGATTCGGTTTTTAGTTACTGTATGGCGTTGGCAGTGGTATGCGCTCTCAGAGAGTTTTCTAGTTATGTTATAAATGCCTCAGGGAAATTGGGTTTTGGTGATTAGTTATACACTCGGAAAGCAGAAATAGTATGATTGAAAGAGTCAGAAATAAATTAGATGGAACGTCAAAGAAGTATTAACCATTCACTAATAAGAAGAGATAGGAAATAAAAGTTCCCCAGTGAAATAAGCTAAATTAGATTAACAACAAAGAAAGTAATAATTTGGTATCAATATTTCATCGCAGTTGGTTGCATCTTCATCAGCAGACTTTATCTTCCTTGTTTGTAATTCCAATTTCGTTTGGAAATAGATTTCATCAAATCAAGCACCTGTTGCATTACAACATTATTGAGTGTTGTGTCTTGAAAAAGGCAATTTCCAGGGACACGTGTACAGCTGCGAAAAAGGGGACATGAAGAAAAAGACATGTTGTGAAACCGATAGATTATATATCATCATCATCAACCGTTATAAGTCCACTGCTGGA
>VCCN01001484.1:2147018-2157792 GCA_006491835.1 Architeuthis dux | reverse complement strand
GCAGAACATCTGTATGGCTGGGAAGGGGTCCGGAAGAAAGCAGCTTTGTGACAGAGGGGTGCCAGGAAGATAGCGTTAGGCAGAGCTGTTATTGACTTTGTCAACCTTGATAGAGTCCCTGTCATCCTATTCATATAGCTATATCTATCTTAGTCTTTTTGTATCTATGTACAGTAATCCGTTGATATGTGTGGTCCTGATTAATGTGGTTTTGGTTAGTGCGCAACTTATTGTGACCATCCCTGGATATTAACGGTATTAAATTTGATTTAGTGCGGTGCAAAAAAATTTGGAACCGGCAGAACAAAATATTTACCATAAATAATGGCTTTATTCAACTTGAAAAAGCACATAAAAGATTACAGTGATCAGCAGCGGGGCTTGTTTATATCCATAGAGTAGACATTTTGGAATATTTTTTATAACTTATTATATTAGAGATCAACTAAGGGAGACAATTGAGTAGGGTTTAACTAAGGGAGACAATTGAGGAATGTAATAATATACATTAGTCTAGATTGTTTTATTTACCAGGATTCATTATGATTATTTCCATTGATTCTTAACTTTGACTAATGCGGTTTTGATATATGCAGTGTACATCAAGGATTTATTAACTGCACATATCAATGAATTACAATATCTCTTGAGCAAACCACTCTAAATGTCTGAAAAGCAGGTTTTACAGTAGAGCTGTTCAAATATTTTCTATTTTTCCAATTCAAAGAATTCTATTAACTTATTTAAATAATTTAATCACAACTAAATCAACAAATTCATTGTGTGAAACAAAAAACTTACCATCTGAACTTCAAACCACTCTACTGCAGAGATACGACTATGCGTAGGAGGTATCGAAATAGCGCTTCTCACATCGTAACCGAATCAAGCGATGAGCGCTCGTGCATGTTCCGTCAAGTCCAGTGCAGAATACTATAAATATAATCTTTCCTGAGGCTAGCCTTCAATCACTCGGTGTCTGTTTGCCGACTTTGTATTGTATTGATTTTGTTAGGTGTGAAATTTGACTGATTAAGTTGAATAGAAAAATAACTACAAATACAAAGAGTAGTTTCATACAAGAAACTTAATAGTCAAATACTTTTAGATACTTTAGTACAATTATAGTTTTGGTTCTAAAATAGATGCTTAAATTTAAGGGAAAAAATATTAAAATTTAATTCACAATGTATTATTTTTTACCAACTTTACGGGGTGCATTGTTGAAATATATGCCTTAAAAGGGTCTGGACGTTTGCAAAAGATTGAGAAACATTGCATTAGAGGAATACTAGCTGGGGTAAAGGGAAAGCAAATGATATTTTATAAAGATTTCATAAAATTAAGGTGAAAAATTGTGGACAAAAACTTGAAAAATTGGCTAGAATTGACTATAAATGACCTCTGGTGACCTTGAATGACCTCTGAGGTCAACTTCACATAACATATTACCTTTGTGGTGAAAAGATTTACCCCTATGCCAAATTTCAGCATCTCTGGTTCAAAATTGTGGCTAACAACTTTGAAAATTAGCTAGAAATGATCAGAAATGACTTTTGGTGACCTCAAATAACTTCAGAAGTCAAACTTAGAGCCTATGTCACAAGTCTTCCTGCCAAATACTAGGTCAATGGGCCTTGTAGTTTTAGTGTGAAAGAGGCACGGATAAATACGCAAACAAATAAACAGAGGGCTCAAATTAGAGGAATATTACACCACACCAATAAAGATAAGTCTCATTTAGCATTACTCATGTTGCTTCCCCCGCCCCCTTTGTTAGTAAAACTTGTACACAAATAGCCATAATGGAATACAGCAAAAGTATAAATAAGTCCAATAACACTTCTGTTAGATGATCATTGTTCTAAAAGGCTGAGTAATTTTCACGGATACATCACAAGAGATTACTTATTAAAAGCTCTGTTACAGAATTAATATGGTGGCTGTCCTTTTGGTGAGAAGAAGACTAGTTTTATATTCATCTGTTAATTGTCAGAAGCCTCTGCAACTTGATTCTGGAGTCACAGAGTCTGCAGCAGTGCGGGCACTAGGAGTCGGTTGTTGGGATCACTGCCCATGTTGTCCTGTGGCATTGTGCTCTTGTGGTGATGGGTCTTTGATGCCAGGCCTCCTCATAATTTACAGAAGTTTGATGAACTATGGTTCACCAGCATGAGCGATTTCTGGCATACTTCTCGAGCTCCTTTGGTTTGACAATGCACCATTGGAGGTTGGTTTTGATGGAGTCTTTGTAGCGTTTTTTTGGTCGGCCTCTGTCTTTTACCGCATACCAGCACTCTAGATAGCAGGCTTCTTGGCATGCGATTCTTCTGCATGCAGATAGCATGCCCTACCCATAAGAGTTGGGTTTTGACGAGCAATGATTCAATGCTTGTGACAGAATCAATATAGTCCTTATCAAATACCAGAAACATGTCCCCATCAAAAGTGGTAATTGACAAATGATACGCATACGATGTGGCCTAAACAATAAATGAAGACTAGAGACGCAATTGCAATCTGCCATTGGCACAGAGGTACTATGGAAATATACACTTAAATTGTAGGGAAAAATGTGTGTGGTTACTTATAAAAAAAGAGGAAGGGGATAATGCAAACACATGAACTTAAAATGCTGTTCTGCTGTGTGTGTGTTTGTTCGCTGGCTGCTGATAACATAACTAAATCTATTACTACTACTGCTGCTGTGTCAATTTCGTTTTTAAACAAAATGAAGACAAGAATTTTAGTTAACAATACCTTGTGTAAACCATTAAGATTACTGTGTAAACATACTGACATGGAACACAGCTTTAGGTATACCATTAACAAAGCAACAGGCCTTTGCTAGTTACATATCATTTAAACAGACTAAAATATATTTGCAAGTATTAAGATTTCCATACATACCTAAAACCTCAAATATCTATCAGTAACTTTATACTTTATATATTGGTCAATCACTTGTTTGAGTGATTTTTATGCTTAAAAAGTCAACTTATTCATAAACATATTCCGTATCTGACTTAAAAAACGAGGGGAAAATATATTCTTTGTCTTTGATTTTGAGATATGATTTTATGTATGTAAACATTCAATGCCTTCCCCCAAAAATCAATATTCTATACATTCTCATCACTAACCCACTTTCTTTCCTGGTTTTCTCTTGGAATTATGCCTCCTCTTGACCATCCATATATGTGTGTGGATATATATGTTCTTTAAGAAAAAGTATTATAGGTGAAAACACAGAACGAAAAGCAGTAAAAACAGGCAAAACAAACATTGCCTTAAACCACATAAAACTGCAAGTCTAAGACAATATGGAACCAACAAGTTTCCATTATTGCAAAACTCTTTCCATCTGCTGGTATAGTCCAATGGTTATGTTCATACCCATGATAAAAGGTTCAATATCAGGAAAGCCATAATTTGCATTTTTACTGAATTTGTGATCACTAAATCTAAAGAATATTTATAAAGATGACTAAATATTATCATTAGTGGATAATTGGGAAAAGGGTATTGCTTCAAATGGGTCATATTTTGATTAGATATTTACTGTTTTTAGTTTATATCATCCTTCATCTTACTAGTCATACATCAATTTACATCTGATCACAGATACATCGCCATAAGAGCTTAAAACCTATTAACTGTGGATGATAGGAATTTCAGTGATTGCAGTTCTATGGCTCAATTGCAAATGACGAAAATTGTTATTGTTAGCTTGCGAAAGAGAAGTGTAAACATGTTTGTTTCAAGTTCTCCAAACAGGGAAGGCGAGAAAGAGAAGGTAAAAGAGCAGACACCTTGCTGGGTTGAGCTAATGACTTAGTGAAAGAAACATAATGGATGACATTTGTTCCTTTCTCTTCGGAAAGGTAAGGAAGATGTATGTACACTATAGAGGTTTAGGTAAACATGTATCTGTCACAGTATCTTATATTGTGCAGTGAGTATATTTCTCTTCACCCTATAATGGTCAACTTACGCCCGGATTGAGTTGCATCCATACTACCAGAACTTAACCTGGATGCAAGTCGATGCATGTATTTTAAAAATGACATTTCATATGTAACAACCTAATAATAGAGACACTGCCAGGTTTTCAAAGCCGGAAGCGAACGAAGAATAGAAATGAAAAAAGTACAGTTGATAAGCGCGTACGTGTGTGTGTACGCACAAATGCAAATGTTCTTTGCTGTATATCCAAAAGGGCACAAATTGTCTGCATCAGCCAGAAGTTGATAAAAATAAATATCTCAAAGTTGTGGTGGAGGGGTGGGGGCGAGGAGAGAGAGAGAGAGAAAAAAAACCTGCATTGAATCTGTCAATTGTGAACATCTATAAAAGACAGATGTTTATAGTAGTAAACATCCAACAAAAGTTCTGGTTAGTCACTCAATAGAAACCAATGTCTTTTGGTAGTTGGGGGTGATCAATTAAAAAATTGGGAAAAGGGGTGATCAATGAATAAGTTAGTTCTCTCACCTTTTGTGGTGCAATGATCACTAAAAAAGTCTGAATTTTAAAAAAAATAAGCATGAATGCACAAACTAAATGATCAATTTAGCAAAAACCTGTTAGACATAATAGGGAGTAAAGGTTTAAACTTTCAGCCCTCTAGCTCCATTGGTGCAGCCTGTACGTGTGATACATTCATAGCCAACTTGAAAACTGAAGAAACCTATGGTGACAGGTTTGGTTGACGGTTTCTAATTATTATGCAAAACTTTGTTCAGTATGAAATAAATGGCACATTGACACCTATCGAAGGGTCAATTAAGTATATCAGAAGAGTATACAGTGGTAGTGAGATGCCATTGAGTGAGCTTGTGTACTGTGTGACTGTCACAATAAAAACTAGAAAGCACTCAGAGAGAGACCTTTGCCAACGCCATTGTCACTAAAAACTGAGTGAAAATCAGTTCATATATAGCTACGATACAGGACAGGTAACTGCAAAAAATTCCTGGATCCACTC
Source organism: Architeuthis dux (assembly GCA_006491835.1). NCBI lineage: Eukaryota > Metazoa > Mollusca > Cephalopoda > Oegopsida > Architeuthidae > Architeuthis > Architeuthis dux. The sequence goes on along the minus strand of VCCN01001484.1, from coordinate 2,152,805 downwards.
CAAAATTAAATCACTTCTTCTGTAGCTCATTGCCCACCCTGCCATGAAATTTCAGTATAAGCTGAAAACAAAAAAACATTAAACTATAACAAGACCTTAATAATAACAGTACAGAACATTTTGGAGCTACTCAACTGCACTAATCAAGGTATACCTGTACAGCTATGATGCAGGGGACGTAATTGTGCATGGATCCACCCAAAAATTTAATCACTTCTGCCATGGTTCACCCTTCCGCATTTCATTGAAATTCATTGAGATCTTTCGGAGATATTGTGTGCAGACGGAATGACGAATATGAGTGAATACAAATACCTCTTCAACTTTGTTAGCAGAGGTAATGAGAAAACAAAATTTTATATATTTTTGTTGCTGTTTTGTCATCCCTTCTTTGAAAGAACAAAAAATAAAATACATAATTGTCAGAGATAATGTCACCAAGTTGCTAGAAATAGATTATCTTTCTTTGGCTTCAGGCAATGTGTACTTTCTTTTTTTTTCATTCCTTTCTCAGAATGAAATTAGATAAAACTGAACAAAATAGATAAATGAAGAACTAGCACGCCTGCACATGAGCCTTGCCATCTTTTTTTCTTTAACCGCCATTTTCCTTCCCATAAATTGCCAGTAAAGTACCTCGCCATCTTAAATTTTCACACAAATCAATTTTATTTACCAAATGCCGACCATTTTCATGATAATAGTAAAAGCAATGTTTACAATGCTCATATTAGTTTTCTTGATAATAATAATAATGAAGATGATATTAACCTCTTAACTGTAGATGACTGAAATTTCAGTCATTGCTGTTGTATGGCTCAACTGTGAATGACGGAAATTTCCATCCCCTTGGCCTTAACGTTACAGACAACTTTTTCTGTTCTTTTCTACGTTTCTCTGTCTGTAACTTTGTGGAAGGGTTCATTGTTTACAGAGAAAACAAAGTGTTCAGGTTATTGCGTGCCACCCTGTATAATGAAATATAACTGAACCACAGATAATCAAAAATCAATTACAAGTGGCAAAACAAATTCACTGGTGATCGAAGGTGTTGTTTTCATCACAAAATCAAAGAAATTATGTGTAAAACGCCATGTCATTACATGTTAATCGATTGAAAATTGAAGAAATTTAATATTTTAGTCATTAAGTCTTTTAATGAAATTGTTTTTATTGGCGGTTTTCTGGACGAGTGGGCGATAATATAGACTACACATACAAAGGAAAATAATTTACTGAAAACTACACACACACACACACACACACACACATATACATATATATATGATGGGTATGGTTAGACAATATGGAAAAGGAAAAAGAGTGAGAAAAGCTTGTTACATCTCAAACATGTTTATTATCATGAGGATGTTTGAGATGTAACAAGCTTTTCTCACTCTTTTTCCTTTTCCACATTGTCTAACCATACCCATCATTCTGTCGGATTCCCTCACATCCACACTATAAACATATATATATATATACATATATACATACACGCATTTACACATACACACACATATCTTCACAATTCCTCCTTTCCTCTCTCTCTCTGTGTGTTTGATATGTGTGTGTGCATGCATACTCAAATAAAATAATGCGAGTGTTAGGAATAGAAACTATATATATGCACACAAACACATACCCAATGCACACACACATAAACGCATATATATAAATAAAATATTACTAGTTAGTTGCTCAATAGAAACAGTCACATGACCAACGTTTTTTGGCAGCATGCTGTATTGCAGGTGATCAATTAAAAAATTGGAAAAAGGGGGGGGATCAATGAATAAGTTATTTCTCTCGCCCTTTGTTGGGCAGTGATCACTAAAAAAGTCTGAATTTTCAAGAACCAATCGTGAATGTTGACAGACACAAACTAAGGGACCAATTTAGCATAAACTTACATTGCAAAATGAACCATCCACTAAAAATGGTGGGGGGGGGGGTTAAAAAAAGAAGAAAAAACCTGTTTTTCTCTAAACATAATAAGGAGTAAATGTTTAAATTTTTAGCCCTCTAGCTCTATTGGTGCAGCCTATACATTATACATACATAGCCAGCAAGACCAACTTAAAAACTGAAGAAACCTATGTTGGCAGTTTAGGTTCAACGGTTTCTAATAATAATTTAATTATTCTTTCAAATAGACTGAATGTATTAGTCAGACAAATGTGGAGTTCAACTCGATGTGGCTTCTGTTACTCAACAGGGACAATGCATGGTAATCCAAACCTGACAAGGCAAAATAAAGATAAAGACACAACCGAATCCTACGTTATAAGCGTTGCCTCCTTTGAAGTAAAACACTTCTGTTTACCACCATAACAATCGGATATTACACCTGAAGAAGGCCGAAGAATGGATCGGCCGAAACGTTGTGTTAACAACACAAACAACAAGGAATTCGATCGGCCAAAGAACTATTTGAATGTTAATGACCCTTCTCAAAACTATAGAAAATATCTTTAATTATTCTGTTTATTAATCACTGCTACCCACAACACTGGTTTAAATACTGTTGCTGGTTTACATTATTCAGGTGTTCATACATTTATATGTATCTATCTGGACTTTGCCCAGCCCTAACCGTTCATAGTAGAAACTTGAAATTTTGCGCGCACAAACCTCTCAATGAGTACAGGAAAATGTTGTTGTTTTTTTTTTAATTCCCCCTAAATAGGTTTTTAGAGAGGAATTTAAGTTTATGCTAAATTTTTCACTAGTGTGAGCTCTCTTGTTTTTTTGAAAATTCAGACATTTTAGTGATCATAGACCAACAAAAGGTGAGAGAAGTAACTTATTCATTGATCCCCCCTTTTTCCAACTTTTTAATTGATCCCCCCCCCCCAACACGGCATATATGGGTGATGGTGATTCATAATTTCCCTTGGAATGCTAGTTTGTATTTTTAATCAGAAGTCACCAAGTCTGTTTCTGAACATTTTATGGCAGATATAATTCTTACTCTATACATCTGAACTGAAACTCACACAAAATCATGAAAATTTCATACCAAACCAGACTGACAAAGACTACAAATGATATTTTATTGATAAAAGATTAAAACCAACTAATAAGCTACCACCATCAGTCAGATATGTCGGTCTCTCTTTGATCAATCATAATAAATAAATATTAGAAACTGTCAAGCAAAACTGTCAACATTCAGTTTTCAAGTTGGTCTGTTTGGCTGGCTGCGTATGTATCATGCATACAAGCTGCACCAATGGAGCTAGAGGGATGAAAATTTATACATTTACTCTTTATTATGTTTAGAAAAAACGTTTTATTTGTTTTTTAAAAATTTTACTATAAACTAAAATGGGAGGCACTTGGTTCGCAGAGGAGGAATTTTAGCTATGGGTGGAATTCAGTCAGGAGAGGAACATATAAATGGTGAAAGAATTGCTAGATAACAATTCAAAATGGAGGACAAATTGAGGAAACCTTGGATTGCAATGGGAGAAATGTAACCGGAGACTCTGAAAATAACTTCTATAAATCAACTGACGAATCATCCCCCTTGAACCTCACCTGATAAATTATTTTGTATCGAGCCAAAAATAGGTATATCATTTTGTTTGATATCTGATAGAATGATCTCATAGGGGCAAAGCATTAATTTTTTTTAAATCTATCACAGAAAAAATGAATGAGAGTATTCTGTAGTAATTGATATTCTAAAAGGTCATTTGGAGGTGCTATTGGCGTAGCTGTTAACGGTGTGGAGAATGGAATCAGTTCGAACATCAACTGTTTACATTTACATTCACATTAATGCCCTTGGGAAAGGCATGAATCCATCTCTTCTCTCCACCCCAGCTATGGGTAAAATAGCAGGGCTGACTGGGCTCTTGGGAAGACAACTAGTCTAAGAGAAGGACAACTCTAATTCTAAACCAGGGAGTGGGGCCCCCTTAAGACGGTTGGATTCCAACTCTGACAGCCATCTGATGGCTCCTGCAGCAAAGCTGATGCTAAATATATCACACTCCACGTTCCTTTGGACTGCATCAGCGAGGGGGATTAAGTTGACTGAGCATCCCGGGATCTCCATATGCGTCACCCAGTGTCGTTCCATTGTCTATTGAGATAAAAGGAGGCCTTCTTCTCAAGGTCACCCACTCAATATTAAGAAATCACAATGTTGCTCAACTTTGGAATTTGTAAAACAAAATATCTTTTTTACTGAAGACAATGTTTTGAGGTCATAAAATCATAAAACAACATTGATAACAAACCAAAAAGACACTTCTTACCACACGTCATTTGTTCCTAAGTTTATTGTAAGTAAAACACCATATACCTGAAAAAGAACAACAAAAAAACAATTAGAACAATTCAAGATATTTTTCCAAGTAAACAAAAAAACAAAACAAAAATTCTAAAATTTTTTGTGGATCCTAAGGTGAAATCCTTTGTACTTTTTGATCAAATCTACAATCTTTCATGCTGCATATATAATCTAGAAAGCGTTGTAGCTTCAAACACTAAAGATGTTGCTGAAAATAAAAAAATATATACATGTTTTCTCTTTTAATATAGAAGTTTCATATTTATATAAGTTTATATTTATATAAGTCTTACAGTCTTAAAGCATTTAAGATGTTATTATGGAAAGACCTTTCAAACTAAAGATCTTATTTACAGAAATGTTTTTATGTTCTGTTTATTCGTTTATTTCATTACTTGTCATGTAAGTCAATTATTCACTAATAACTGTTAATGAGAGATGTTCAGAGGGATTTCTGTTTTACGCAGAATTAGATCTTACAGTACTATACGTAAAATTTTCTTGTAGGGATCATCAGTTGTTTGTCATAGAACTGTTTCGGGGATTTAAAAACAAAAGTCATTCTACCATGGTTCCCCAGCAGTGCTGATCAAGCTATAATTCTTATATTTAGTTTGTTCTTTGGTTTTAGGGCAGTATCATACTATAGTAGTTTGTTCTGTTTATTTCATCACTTGTCATGTAAGTCAATTATTCACTAATAACTATTAATGAGAGATCCTCAGAGGGATTTATGTTTTACATAGAATTAGATCTTATATTACTATAAGTAATATTTTCCTCTAGGGATCATCAGTTGTTTGCCATGGAACTGTTTCGGGATTTAAAAACAAAACAGTCATTCTACCATGGTTCCCCATATATATATATATATATATGTGTGTGTATATGCATATAGATATATACATACACACATACATACAAGGTGCAACCCAAAAGTTCTAGGCACTTAAGGTATGAAATAACTTCCTCAGCAAAAGAAAAATTGATAGAAAATGAGGTTATTTCCTCGTGGAATATGAGAGATGAACTGACTGAACCATCTGTTCAAATTACCTGAACTTTTGGGAAGCATCTCTTACGCACGCACGCACGCACACACACACACATACCTGTGCCTGTGTGCCTGTGTGTAAATATGAAGTCTGTCCAGAAAGTATTGAGCCATTTTGAAGATCTCAAGAACTGGCAGTGCTGCCTTGATGGAACTTAATAACCAATCAAAAGAGACCTTACTGCACATGCGTGAGCAGACATTTCCCTGCGGGGTTACACAGTTCGCCGGGAGACATCCTTATGCATATACACACACGAAGATGCATTTATTAGTCTGTAGCCTGACATGTAGTTATTACCTAAATTTGGATCTAAAATTTTCACTGTATAAGGTTCGATCTATATGATTAATATTTCACCACAGAATCAAATGCATTGACAAGGAAGGAGAATATGTAGAAAAATAAATGTTTTGCATAAAATAAATG
>VCCN01001484.1:2075146-2085971 GCA_006491835.1 Architeuthis dux | reverse complement strand
AAAACTTGCATGATGATGGGGAATGTTTTGGTATCGTTTTCCTTCCTCTGCCACGCACTGGAAATCGGCTATTTCATGTGGAGATTTTTTTTATAAAATTAAGACATGTATAAATGATGATCTTCCAGGATCTTTCAATTACATTAGAAAACTTCTTAATCAAACAAAAAAGAAGATATTGAAAGATATAGCATCTAAAATAATGTTACAAATGGGTTTAGTTTATAAGATGGCAGAATATCATCAATGGTACGAATATATACTGGATATAATTGATACCAAACTATACAAACCATCTATTGATAGAGAAAAAATATATTCCTCAAAATGTCTGCGTTGTTTTGTATGAAAATGAAGGATTTGATGATATAAATCTAGCGAAAATTTTTAATCATCAAGAAATCTTACAAGCTCTTCCAAATGAACTAAGATCAAAAGAGCATACACCATCAGTAATATAAAGATTGGAACCAACAGTACGAAGCAAAATGTTCAATTACAAAAAAACAGTAGAATCTATAACTGTAAAGAATGATGGTGTAATTAATATTCCTCAATGTGAATGCCAGACCTCGCCTTTATGTGATAAAGATATTGGCCACATAATAACAGGCAAGCTAGGATTGTAGACTACTAGAAATTAAGGAAACTCCTCACAAAAGGTCCAAATTATAGAGAGCAAAAGATTTTAAATTATGGCAAATGTGTGAATGAAATTACAAAATCATTAGATACTTTCATTCTGTCTATGAGAAATATATATCGATTAACAGAATCCGCGTTCGACCTATGGAAAGAAAAAGTTCTTAGATTTGTAAATAAAAAATCCAACGGTTAAAATACTTTAAACAACCTCAAAAAACTAGCCCTGTCCTTAGAAATCCTCAAGTATTAAAAGACCTCCAGGAACTTCAAAATAAATTTGTTATAGTTCCAATTGATAAAGCAACAAATAATGTAGCCTTTATCTGTAAGAGGTACTAGTATATTCAGCAATTATTATCTGAAGTAACTATTATTGGATCACCATCATCTACATATAAAGTGTCTACATCCGAACCTGGCAATATTATTTTTAATACATTGAACTATGTAAGAAATTAGGACTAAAAGTAGATGATAATATAAGTAAACTACCAAGTATGTACTGGATACCAAAAATGCATAAAAAACAACTGGGGCTCGTTTTATTGTTGCCTCCAGAGTTTGTAGTACTAAAACTCTTAGCAAAGCTGTTTCTGAAGTTTCAAATTAATATACAATCAAATATATAAATTTCATATTAAAAGTAAATTTTACAGTAATTTAAATCTCTTCTGGGCAGTAAATAACTATGCCTGTTAAAGATAAACTGGATATTATAAACGCACATCAAAGAGCTAAATCTATTTCAAAAATTCCTCATAAAGATCTCATTAAAGAATTGAATAACGACAACAGACATAGCATTTGTAGGAGGTAATAGTAAATACATTGGTTTTACAAACTTTTTGATGCAAAACAAAAAATGGCAAAACTTACTTTTCTACCTTTCTACCCTTAATGCAGTAGTTACTTCAAAATAGGAAATAAGTTACTACTTCAAACTATAGGGATCCCTATGGGATTAGATCCTGCACCTTTTTGGGCAAATTTGTATGTACATAGATATGAATATATATTTATGTTGTCATTAATTAAAAATAATATAACGAAAGCACATACATTTCACGGATGTACACATTTTATTGATGACATGTGTTGCCTGAATGACGGAGAATTCGGTAATTCTTATAGTTCTATCTACCACAAAGAACATAGTGGAATGTATGCTACTTTTCTTGATTTGGATATTAAAATGGAAGATGGTGTATTTGTCTATAAGTTATTTGACAAACGTAATGCGTTCCCGTTTCACATTGTTTGCATGCCTCTTAGAGAAAGTGGTATTAGATCAGATATATTTTATGTGACTATACTATCAGAATATCTAAGACTGTAAGACTTATATAAATATGAAACTTTCTATATTAAAAGAGAAAACATTTATTTTTTTAGCAACATCTTTAGTGTTTAAAAGCTACAAAGTCTAGACTATATATATACTGGACACGAGCCAACACACATGTACACAGATGCATAGATATGCATGTACAGAAGCACAAAGGAAGATAAATATATAGGCACACCGCAAACACATGACCTGCACACATTTGTGGATGGCTGGGCGGGGGAAGATCATAAACAGAAACTTACCTTGAGATTTTGCTGCTGGAGAATTTTGGCTTTTTCTTCTAGTCTTCGAGCAATGCCAGCAAGCTCTGCGTTCCGTTTTCGCAGAGACTTAAGTTTTTCCTCTCGTGATTTATAATCTTCTTGCTTCTTCTTCTGCAAAAGTTGGAAGAAAAATCACTTTCAATGGCAAATGTCTGGACAATTGTAATCTGTCCGTGTCAAAACAGGCCCAGAAACCTAACCACATAGATAGCAGGCATACAATGCACAAGACTTGACTGACAAAAAATATACCACATTCAAGAAGCGTAAAAATGAACTGGTATTTCCAGGCCAAAACACCCACACCATTATCGAGAGAAAAAGAGAAGAAAAAAAGAACAGATTCATATTTATGTGCACCTGTGTGGAGATGACATACCTAATCTGTTTACATCTATATACACTCAATATATAGGGTAGGTACAGAACAATAAAAGACTAATTTATTCTAATTATTGGATGAAGTATTGTAACACTATTATTTATTTTAACTAATTTTTACTAACTGTAATTTTACTAAGTGTCAAATATTGATTGTAAAGAGTCAAGTTTAAAGGTGTAAAATCAGCTTCTGTTTAAAACATGGAGCCCCGTAGTCAAATGTTTAAAATCAGCCAGGCATATACTGGACTCCCTCTGGCTAGGGGGTGTGACTTTGATTTTCACCGTTGGGCTTACTCTTTATTTCTGATAATGCTGCATACTTGTTGCCCTAGAATTACTATCCGAGAAAGTTGTGATAAAAAACAACTAAGAATTAAGATGAAGGTAAAAACTAGTCAAAATTTATAATAATAAAAGTCATTAAAAAAAAAAGAAAAGCTTGGGGAGTAAGCGGCCATACCCTGCCATGCTGGCCCATGACGTGTTGGCAGGGGGTGGGGGCAATAGGTGTTACTTTGCAATGCCCATCTCCACTCCAAGTAGCATGTGACAGGTTGTACTAAGTTACATGATTCCAGTACCAGAGGGTGGTCCCTGTCCTGACCGCTTTTCCCTTTCTAGAAGTATTTGGAATTTTCAAATTAAAAATGGTGAAACTCACGCAGTACCAAAACAAAATAGTATTAGGTAAACTAAACAGCTTGTGCATTTTTTTCTGTCGGTCTTAGTTCACAGAGTTCGTAGGTGACCCATTTCTCAAATATGAGTCTTTTTCCAATATGGTGAAACTGCAGACATAAGCGTTAAACTGTAATACAATCCTCTGACTTGTTTGAAGCAGATTAAATTCAACAAAAGCCCCCAGTTTGTCATCAATGTTAACCAGCCGTCTTTTATAAGGTGCACCTTCAAATAACTAATCTCCGATTGAAAACCTCCTGAACAATGTTCCCTCTAATTATTAATACTCAGTATATGCAAAAATCTCATATTGTGCAATCTTTTTTTCCTGTGACAAATGTGCGCATTGAATCCTTGTGAAAATGTAAAGTTGAAATCATTTCAAGATAGTTTTGCCACAGCCTATCCCCCATGACTAATAAAAATGTATATTCATGTTTTAATATAGTACAAGTTTTATGATTGCATTAGTTAAGATTTTATTCTATACTTTGAACTACTTTGATCAGTTTGTTGTTCCATTAAATTAAATATTCATGAGCATTTCTTGTTTTATGTGATGTAATACTGAAATAAATTAATAATAATATCCATCACAAATATGGTATTTGAAAAACAGACTAACTAGTTAACAGAGTTAGCTAAAAGAATATTCCCCATAATTATAATATATTATTATACCTACAATTATTACAACACTATTTTAGGTTACTAATCTTTTGTGCACACATTAATTTCCTTTGTGCACATGTACACACAGCTTAGAGCAGGAGTAGACCAGATCCAGCCCATGAAGGGATTTTGACAGGCCCGCAAACACATATTGGGATGCTATTCTTACTGTTTATGTTTAAAGATTCTGTGTCTTTTTAATAGATCCAAAACATGCCTAGGTTGAAATAAATTGCGACTAAATGGAGTTCTTTGATTACTAATTAGCATTCTTTCTTAAGAATAAATGATTTTCTAAAATGTGTTATTCAGTTTGAGGCAAAATATAACTAGATGTATTTAAAAAGATAATTCCCATATTTCTAGTTTTAAAAAAAAATTTTTTTTTAAATGGCATTTATTTGCCCCATCATCCACTCATTAATATAATCTGGCCCACAAGAGCAAAAAGGTTGCCGACCCCTGACTTAGCGGGAACTATGCTCCTGAACCACTTTTGAATACTATAATCAATAACTTCACCTGCACCAAACATTGTACATATTCTACAGGCTGCTTCTACTGCTTTTGCTCCAAGTTTAAATTTTTAATCAACAAGCTCTAAGAATCAACTTTCTGGCAACCATATTGATTTTACTCATTAATAGTGTAGGTATACTCTTCTGAAGATTATCTGGTATTAAATGATGAGTGAAGTTTTTATGTTGCTGAAATGATTATAGACTGTTGCCATTTGAAAGGTTTTTTTTTTTTTGGTAAAGATTTGGTTTTACTCACAATTTCATTCTTCTAAAAGAAAATCTTTTTTTTGTTCAATTTTTCGGTGCTTTCAATCCATTAGATCTTCAAACCATCCCGAAATTTGTTAGTTTTGAGAAAAAATTAATTTTACAAGCTTTTAGGAGGGGGTTTCTATTTACAAAATAACTACAATGCTAAACTTGACCTTTACTTTCCACCATTTTTATAGAAGTAGGCTTACACGAATTATCTTACCTTTGTTCTGATTTTATTTCTTCTATGAATTCTTATCTATTTTTATGTTTTAAACATCATGGGGCTGGCACCATTTTTCACACACCCGTGTAGACCCGTGCAAACTGCATGTTAAAATTGGTGCAAGCCCCATTATGTTTGAAAGTATTTTCTTTTTCTAAATACTAACAAATTTCCAGATGGTTTGAAGGTTTAATGCAGAGCTTTCCAAACTCTTTGTGTTGGCAACACACTTATTAAAATATAAAATTGTTACGACACATTACAGCAATACCTTGAATAGTGCGGTATTGATAAGTGCATGTTTGATGTAGTATGGTTACGGTATTGCTGTACAAATTAATGTAACTAAGTATGATTTTAAATTATAATAAGACATTGAACAATGCAGTTTTGAACTGTGTGTTTTTGAATAGTACATAAAATTTTGGAATGATTTAATGGCACTATTTAAGGTATTGTTAGCCAAGCCAAATATATAATGTCATCGCATCAGTTCAACTGACTCAGGAAAAGTATCTTTTGAAAGATACACAAAATTATACTTAATTTTGTGACACACCTAGAGAATATTGGCGACACTAAAGCATCCAGACAGTTTGGCAAGCTCTGGTCTAATGGAATGAAAACGCCTAAAATTGAAAGGAAAAAAAAAAAATGTTCTTCCAGAAGTCATAACTGCCCAAACAACTGCACCCTGGAGGTCGATAAGGGTAACTTGACACCAGCTTCTATTAAAAATTTATTTATTGCTAACTAAAAAAAAATAAAATGGCCAAGTACGGAAAATGGAATCAGAGGAAATTCTTTTCCTTTTTAATTTTACGTGCTTTCAATTGACCTCTAAAACCTTTTTTTAAAATTTAAATTTAAGAATTTAAAAAAAAGGTTTTAGAGGTTGGGGGGGTTCTGTTTACAATGTAACTATAATGCTAAACTTGACACTTACATTTCATTCATCATAGGAAACTTCAGATGTGAATTTCTCTTTCTCTCAGTGCGTGTGCCAGTTTGGCAGTATATTTTTAAGGATTCTGACCCTAAACCGACAATAAAACATGTTTCTTTGAGCAAAATCCCTAACCCAGACCCCAAGCCAAATACATCAATATAAAACATGACACTATTTGAATCCGATGGTCCGCTCTGACATACATGCCAAAAGCAAGCACATGAATTCTCAGTTTTGAGAAATATTAATTTTTTAAGGTTTTAAGTGCGTGCAGGCCTGCCCGGGAGTGTTTGTGGGCTCCACCGGGTGCACGTACACCCCCCCTTAATCTGAAATACAGGTTTCCTTTGTTTAACATGATTAATTAATCCTTAAATATTACCGATTATATCAAAACTGCATTAATTAAATACAACAATCAATGGTAAAATTCACAATTTATATTTAACCACATTAATCAAAACACACATTCAACAAAAGCGTGTTAATTAATACCTGTATATAAAATATATTACGAATATATAAAATATCATTTGCTCTCCTGTGTTATATTTGAAGTTTTTTCTCCCAGGCAATGCCGAGTATTCCTGCTAGTATACTTATATATAATGTACTCAAATATATAATAGCTTTATTCTGTCAGTAATGCTTACCTTAATTCCTGACAACCTCTCTTCCTGATTTTCAATGCTTTTCTATAGTAAAATCACTAGCAATGCATTTGAGTTATACATTAAATAGTCCTCTGTCATTAATGCTTGCCTTAAATCTTGGTTCTTGACCACTGAAGTTCCTTTCTTCTTGATTTTCAATGCATTTCTATAGTAAAATCATTAGCAGTGCATACATTTTATAGCCCTAAACTGTCAGTAACGTTTGCATTAATTTCTGACCACTCGCACTCCCTTTCTTCTTAAAAACAAGTAAATTAGGTGATCAACCATGTAATGCTTTTTTATAGCTGTCATTGTAATCAAAGAACTTCCTTCTGTTGGCAAATATTACAGAGGGTTTCTCTGTGCAGCTCATCAAATCCTAATTTCTTAAATAAATGTTTAATTAATACCTTCCATTACTATATTAATTAATACTCACCAATGATTCATTCTCTGTCTTCAGTATCATAGTCTTCCGCTCCAACTTCAAAACCTGGGACTGAAGCTCTCCCACTTTTTTCTGTAGGGGCTTCTCCTTTTCCTCAAACAGCCTTTTATTCTGAAAAAAATAAAAATGAAAATTGTTAACATCAACAGCCATCATAAGTCTACAGCTGGATAAGGGCCTTTCCCAGTTCCTTCCATGTCGACCGTGACTGTGCTAACCTTATGTCTGGTAGAAGACCAGACATAAGGTTAGCACAGTCACTGCATTTGCTATCCCTTGGGCACCAATCAAGTAACCTTTTGCACCATCTGTTATCCTTCCTTATTGTTTTGTGTCCAGCCCATCTCCATTCTTGTTGCTTAATTACTTCTATAGATGGTCCCAAAATCAGGTAAAGGAGGAGGGTTGAGGTTGGGGGCTAGCATTTCCACCCCATAAAAACCTATTTGCTACTGAAACCGCAGTGGAGTGGTTGTGGCCCTATGCACCACAAGGAGTCGACAGGAATAAACACCAATCATGATAACAAAGACAATTTTTTTCTACTATTTTCCATGGATCAAATATTTTCATCCATTCTTGTCAGATTCAAAATCATATTACTGTATATTTTTGTATATAAGTCAAGGTTTTTGTCTCCAGTGTTTTCAAATGCTGGAGACAACTACTGAATAAAAAATGACATCGTCCGTGTTTTAAAATTGGATAACTTCTTTATTTGTAAAGATATTTCAATGAAATTTTGTATGAAGGTAGGAAGTGTTTGGTGTAGTGAGTTATGGACAATCCAATTGTTTGCTTACGTTTTATAAACAATAGGCATGTTTTTGGTTCCAAAAAACATGTGTTTGGTTTTAAGTGATTTAAAATTTACGTATTTTACTAGGGTATAAATACAGATAGGTGATAAATGGCAATAGAGACAATATGGTAATCAAAATAGGTTTTCCACCAGAGACCTTTATACTTTTGAGATCTTTTTACCTAAAAAGTATCCTAAAATTAACACCTCAATTTATAGTCAAGTCAGTCATAAAGAAAGGAGAAAACTTTGTAGTAGACGAATGTCCGAGTGAGTGATGATAATGGTCCAGCACAGCTTTAAGAAATGTGGAATCAGCAACGCCATGGATGGAACAGAAGATGACATCTTGTGGCAAGAACCTGACGAAGATGACCTTCAGACAGAAGAACAGACTCGGCAGTTTGCCAAATCTGATGAAGAAGACTATAGATTTGAGTGAACTGCTTCTATATTGGTTTGTCATATTTCTTCGCTACTTTTTGAATAAATAAAGATTACATTTACAAGTTATCACTATTCTAATGAACAGTAGGATTTTCTTAGTTTGCCGGTCATAACACTGGACTATTCCATTCGATGGGGGTGGGAGGTTAGTGTTTTGCTGAAAAACATACTTCCTGCCCTCTGTTTCAAACTACACTATTCCCGGTAAACGAATTCAGTATTTTTTTTTCTATGAAAACAACCATCTCCATCAAAAAGTAGATCATATGAAAATAAAGTAGATCAGGACAGACGTCATATAGCAATGATCAGCAATCTAATCTTGCTGGCCATTGTTAATGGGTTCGATCCTCAATATAGGTGGTCTGATATCAATCCATCCTAATTTATTATACTTATATAATGAACAGTGTGATTTTCACTCGGGTAAAAACTTTGCTGATGAAAATTTAGACTCATGAACCAAATTTGCTATTATTTTTCCTTAGAAAATAGATTCATAGAATTTCTAACATATCCAGTATTAACTAGTTTATTTATATTTAGTCTGTGTTCAATAAAAAACATGGAGCCAACTTGTGAGTTTGTTTTTGTTTTGTTTTTTTTCTTGCTAAGGCGAAATCATCAAATGCCTTGATTATGGTTTGGGGCTCGGCTGATATTCGAGTCATCCAATTTACTTGGCTTCTCTACACTTTGACCTCATCACGGTCGACTTATTAAAAAATATACAGTAATTAAATTTTCTTTTTTACGAATATTATTTCTAAGGTGCATTTATTGCAATTCTTTGTTCAAGCAATGACAAGATTTTTCTATGCATCAATAAAACTTTATTCCAAGATAGTTACAGGAAAATCAGTAATTCAATGCCTCATACATTTAAAAAGAAAGTCGAGATTTCCTTTTCATATCATTTCATGCTTTATTAAATATTCAAAAAAATTCTAGTCACGAACAGCTGAGAGCAAAAACAACTTTTTTGAAACTTTCATCGTAATCAAACTGACTATAATTTAATGCTGATGTTAGCAGCCACTTTGCAAATACACACACACACACACACACACAAATCAGTCCATGAAAAGCTAACAAATGTATTTTTTCTTCATCATTACCAAACAGGGTCAACTCCAAAATTCATGTGACAATATTGTTTGTGGTAAGTGCTTTGTGTCATCATTTGCATATGTTGAGAGTGGTGATAACATTTTTAGAAATTTACCAGTTTTCATTTCAATATCACAATTATTCTAAATAGAATGAGTAAAAATATAAAGAGCACATTGCTTGAAAGGATTATATATATATAAAACAAGACTTGTACTATAACCTTGTTCCATCAGTAAAGCTTCCATTAACTCATGACCATTGACATCCCTTCCTAAATTTCAATGTATTTCTATAGTAAAATCATCAGCACTGAATTTCTACAATAAAATCATCAGCAGTAAATTACTACAATAAAATCATCAGAAGTGAATTTCTATAGTAAAATCATCAGAAGTGAATTTCTATAGTAAAATCATCAGCACTGAATTTCTACAGTAAAATCATCAGCACTGAATTTCTACAGTAAAATCATCAGAAGTGAATTTCTATTGTAAAATCATCAGCTGTGAATTTCTATAGTAAAATCATCAGCAGTGAATTTCTATAGTAAAATCATCAGCAGTGAATTTCTATAGTAAAATCATTTTCAATACATTTATATTATACACATAATAATCCTATTTTGTTAGTAATGCTTGCATTAATTCCTGACCATTGACAATCCCTTTCTCCCTCATATTCAATGCATTTCTATAGTAAAATCATTAGTAATGCATTTTTACATTATAATATAACAGCTCTATTGCATCAATTCCTGACCACTGAAATTCTTTTCTTCCTGATGTTGATGCATTTCTATAATAAAATCATTAGCAAGGCATTTACATTATAAATTCAGTCAATAATACTTAATTCCTGACCACTGACAATCCCATTCTTCCTGAATCTCACTGCATTTATATTGTAAAATCATCAGCAATACATCTACATTATACATAGAATAGCCTTATTTTGTCAGTAATACTTGCATTAATTCCTGACCCCCAACAATCTGGTCCCCATCTGGTGTGATCACAAGAATGAAAGAAACTAGAAGACTTTTAGTATAGTAACCCAATTTGTAGAAACATTTGTTAATAATTACATAGACATTACTGTAAGTTAATACTCTTACACCTACATTAACATTTTGTCAAAACTGGTTTAATTTAAAATATCCTCTGATATACTGTTACAGCATACATGATGGAGGTTGTGGTAGGGTGGAAAGGAACATGTATTTTTGCCATTAAAAACAAACTCGTGCACCCACAGATCTATCTTAATATTTAATGGAAAAGATATATTCCAGAAATTACTCAATAGGTTCTTGCATAAATATCAAATATACATCTTTTTGGTAGTGGTTAAACAAATCTAAGCAAGTAATATTAGTTCCAACTTATTTTTATATAATTTTTTTATGTAGTTCAATCACT
>VCCN01001484.1:1983534-2000454 GCA_006491835.1 Architeuthis dux | reverse complement strand
AAAAAAAAGGGGTGATCAATGAATAAATTTCTTTTCTCGCTTTTTGAGCAGTAATCACTAAAAAAGTCTGAATCTTCAAGAATCAAGCATGAATACTGCTGGATACCAACTAAGGGACCAATTTAGCATACACTTACATTGTAAATTGAACGTTTTTCTGTTTTTTGAAAATTTGTAGGAGGGGGGCTTCCTACAAATTTTCAATGTAAGCTTATGTAGGTTGTGCCCGCTTGTTTTTTGAAAATTCAGATATTTTTTAGTGATCACAGTCTAACTTTTTAATTGATCAACCCCAACAAAGCATATATGGGGGGGGGGGGAAGTGATTCATAATTTCCCTTGGAATACTAGTCTACATTTTTTTTCAAAGAATTGTTCGGCAACAACCCCTTTTCCTCAAACATACAGTTGAGTAGCTTAGAAATCCATCACACCTAAAAGCAGGGCCGGCCCAACGGTTTCATGCACTCCTAGGCGAGACTTTAAATTTACAGCCCTGGTTGTACTCTGTACAACGGTTTCTCAAGCTGAGGGTCGCATAGAGGTTATTGGGGGGGGGGGTCGCAGAAACATCCAAAGGAAGAAATGTTTAAGAGGAAGAAATTATAAAAAATATGCAGATGAATTTGTAAAAATTCTGTTGTCAAATGATAGTTTGGGTCACAGACAAATTTCTGAAATTAGCAATGATTGTTTGAAACTCATTGAAAGAATCAAAGAAAGTTCGAAATTTGCAATTCAGCTGAATGAATCGATTGTATTTAATAAAGTTTTCTTTGGTCTTTATTTGTTTCTACATTTAGTTATTGTTAGGTAATGACTAAGGACTAATAATAAGTCTTAGTAGTACTGATTGCTTTTATGCCATTGCATTGGGGGTTGCAAAAAAATGTCTGATTCAAAAATGATAAACATTTGAGAAGCCCTGTTCTGTACCATCCATCCGCCTATCCATCATCCTGCTTACCAACAAGTTTACCTATTCACACCCATTGATCTGTATATCTATTCATCTATAATACTTATCTGCATGTTGTATATCAGTATACTTTAATATTAATATACTGCAAGAACATGACATGAAACAATAAATATCACACAAAAACAATCTTTTATCATCCTCCATTTCTCTTCTGGCCTGGTCATTAAATTCATTGGTAGAAGGAGGGGATTGTTGAGTGGTGGTGGTAGGAGAGGTGGGAGGCATGTGCAACAGCTGCAGAGAATAGATGGTAGGAGGAAGGGGAGATAACACCAAAATTCCACCCTTCTACCTCCCCCGACACTGTCTCTGCCTGTGTCTCTGGTTGATTCTCTATGTGAGTTGCATGTGCAACCTTTAGTTTGTGTGTCCCTCCCTAGGCCTCGTCCCTCTAACCATCGCACCCTATCCTCCACATCTCTGCATTTGTCTCCCGTTGATTCTCTATGCGAGTGCGACCTCTGTGTGTGAATATCTCTCTCTCTCCTCCCACCACCATATCCTCCTCCCAACTATCCCCTCCTACCAGCATTACTCAACATTACATTTAGACTAAGCTTAAATGAATGAGACTGCACAAACAATGATATGGAGACCTGATCCAGCCAATCCTAGATATGTAATATGTATAGTCGAGCCTAAAGTATCTTTAACTATCTGTTCAGCAGAGTATATGTGTTTGTACAGTAGCAACTCTCACGGACGTTGATTAAACTAACTTGAAATCTATTTATTGTATCATAATAATCTTTGTGTTATTAATAGAATAAAGATTGTAGAAGATTATCAACTAAATTATTTCTGTAGATAATATAAAACCGGAGATAATCAGGTTTGAAAACTTGTTTACATTTGCGAACTGGTGAACTAGTAGAAAATGCATTGGGAAATTTAAGCCTAATTTACAGACACATTTTAAAATTCCACCAAAAATATACTAATATGCCGATTTCTATAAAAATTTAGGTATGTATTCAATTTTGAATGAATTTTCTTATGAGATGGGTATTTTTTTCAAGTCAACAACCACCCCTATTTTAATTTTATAAAATCTCAAAATATCCTTTGGATTTCAACAATATTACATTTCTATGAAGATAATTTCCAAGAGAAACTAAATCCATTGGAATTTTATTCGATCCTGCTCCAGTCAATTTTAAATTGACTCTAAATCGGAAAATAAGAAATTAAAAAAAAACAAAAAAAAAGATATTTTCTTTCTAGAAAATTTTCATTATTTTTTTTTATTAAAATGCAGTGTACACTTTTTTTTCTTTTTTTTTTTTAAAAAGATCGCATTTTTCTGGAAAGTAAGCAATATTTTATCTAAATCCAGTCAATTAATCATTAGATTAACTATTTTTTTTCCAATCAATTTTCTCTTGAGGTCATTTCTATTTTTGAAAGAATTTTAAAACTCGACTTCATCCTTCTGGTGACAGATCCGTCAATATTGGCGGAATTGATGAAATTTTAGTCAAAAACGTAAACACAGCCTTAATCTGCTCAGAAATCCTCTGTCAGTATGCAAAAGTATTTTATCTTTTATGCTATTTTCTTGCAGTTATAACCAAAATTAAACTTTCAAAGATGCTATTTAATTATTGCAATACGTTTTAAAAGACCGTAAAAATAGTCTGTGAGAGTTGCTATTGTACAGAGATTAAATGAATTTCAAATACAGAGCTATGGTAATTTTAATAAAAAGACTGTAAACAGTGATTTCTGACCTTAAAAAGAACTTGAAAAGCAAAAATAACGCTGGAAATCAATTTCTTGTAACAAGATACATATAATTAGTAGTATTAGACAATAATGTGGGCTACCAGCAATGGAGACATTTGACGCTTTTCAGTGGTGGCCATATTGGATTGCTTTCACAGGCCACCATAGGTCGACCTCAACTTGCTTGCAGTGGTTTTAATGTTATGGTCATACCAAACATCATGGTAAATTGCAAAAACTTAGCACTAAGTACACAATTCTTATAAATTCCCTCTCCACTACTAAGGGTGATGAAATTATTGTGGGTAAACCTGAATCTACAGGTGTAAATGAAGGGTGAATGACTTAATTTATTCTGATATTTATATTTTTCTATTCATAAAAAAGCAATTTTTGTGGTAAACATAATATACATATATATAAAAATCTGATTTTAAGTTCTAAGACTGTTCTCTTCTAACTTTATGTAAACTAGAAAAAGTCAAATATTTTTTCTGAATTGATTTTTTTGTCACTCCTAGTTAGAAACCATCAACCAAAACTGTCAACATAGGTTTCTTCAGTTTTTAAGTTAGTCTGGTCGGCTATATATCTATCACCCATACAGGCCGCACCAATGGAGATATAGGGCTGAAAATTTAAACATTTACTCGTTATTATATCTAGAAAAAACATTTTCTTTACATATTTTTAGGATGTTCGAAAAACATGAATAAAATAAACACTTAGGAAATGAATTTATGCTTATGATAAAAAATAAATTATGTACAAAACTAGCATTCCAAGGGAAATTATGAATCACCGGCACCTAAATATGCTTCTTTTTACCTTGTACATTAAACAGTAATGGTGGGCAGTGATTACTAAATAGTCCAAATTTTCAAAAAATAACCATGAACGCCTCCGGACACAAACTAAGGGACCAATTTATCATAAACTTACATTGAAAACTGAACCCATCTCTAAAAACCTATTTAGGGGTTAATTGAAGAAAAAACAAAAAAAAACCCAACATATTCCCTACACATTGAGAGGAATGTGTGTACAAAATTCCTACTATGAATGGTTAGGGCTGGGCAAAGTCCGGATACATAGATACATATAAATGTCAGAACACATGAGTAACCTAAACCCAGCAATAAACCAGTGCTGTGGGTAGCAGTGATTAACTAAACCCGGTAATAAACCAGTGCTGTGGGTAGCAGTGATTAACTAAAACCAGTAATAAACCAGTGCTGTAGGTAGCAGTGATTAACTAAACCCAGTAATAAACCAGTGCTGTGGGTAGCAGTGATTAACTAAACCCAGTAATAAACCAGTGCTGTGGGTAGCAGTGATTAATTGTACACAACGGAAAATAATGCAAAAATGATAAAAACTTATCAATTGAAATTTTATAAGAAAGACTTGAGGGCGAATGACACTGAAATAGTTTAAGAAACACTGTGTTATATTGATCGCTTTGGCTAATCGATAATCAAGAGAAATGATTGGATTTTCCATTGGCAATAATTCAGAAACAGAACCACTTTATGCAGAGTATTTGGCCAACATTGTCACTGGTAATTACATAGACATTTGGCAAGAACACAAAAGATTTAACAATACAGGTCTTGTTAGTCACTCAATAGAAACCATCATGTGACCAACATCTTTTGGCAGCATATCATGTTGAGGGTGATCAATTAAAGAAATTGGAAAACGGTGATCAATGAATAAAATAATTCTCTCACCTTTTGTTGGGCAGTGATCAGTAAAAAAAGTCTGAATTTTCAGAAAACAAGTGTGAATGCTACCTGACACAAACTAAGGGAGCAAAAACTTACATTGCAAATAAAAAATCTATTTAGGTTGGGAATTTAAAAAAAAAAAATAAAAAAAAAAAAAAGTTTTTTCTAGATATAATGAGTAAATGTTTAAATTTTCAGTCCTCTAGCTCCATTGGTGCAGCCTGTATGTACGACACATACATAGACTGTAGAAACCTATGTTGAAAGTTTTGGTTGATGGTTTCTAATAGTCAGAAGAGAACGTGGCAGAACTTCAATGAATGATATTTCATCGAAAATGCAAAATACACATGCGTGTATGTGCTATATGTGTATGTGTGTGCACAATTCTACGATCCATAAACTTTGGACTGTGTACTTGAAGTTTTCTTCGTAAAATGCTGAGTACTTAGCTTCATGTTTTGGACTGTGACTTTTTAATCCCAACAGATACAAATCGGTAACATACACCGTTGGGAAGCTGATAAAATTTCCTTTCTAACGATATATACATGTATATACCTCCATCAAAAGCTAATTCTACGATCCATAGAATTTGGACAGTGGACTTGAAGTTTTCTCGTAAAATGCTGAATACTTATCTTCGCGTTTTGGGCTGTAACTTTTTAAGCCCAACAGATACAAATTGGGAATATGCACTGTTGGAAAGCTGATAACATTATCATTCTGACGATATATATACTTTAATCAAAAATTAATTCTAGGATCCACAGACTTTGGACTGTGTACTTGAAGTTTTCTTCGTAAAATGCTGAATACTTTTTAAGCCCAATAGATACAAATTGACAAGATACACTGTTGGAAAGCTGTGTAAATTCTCTTTCCAACGATATATATATGTATATATCACCTTCATGAATTAAAGTATTTTGTCTATAAAGTATACTTGACACTTCCTTGTAAAATCCTGAAATACCTATAAATTAATGTTTTAGGGTAAAATAAAGTGGATTTTTGAATTCCTCATGTCTGAAACCCATGATTTAGCCTTTTAAAGTACTCATATCTCAACTGGTAGACGAGATATGAAATTCTGTTTTTTTGGTGTATGCTGGCAGCCATTTAGTTTTATGCAAATGCGGTAGTTCTTCCCAACTTTTTTCTTGGGAACATCTTTTTTCTGAAAGAGGACATCCTAAGGAACATTTTGGTACCCTAAATGTAGAATCATGGTGGGGGGTGGGGGGTGCATGGTAGCCCCTGCCGGCCCCCTGGACTAACCATTATGGAACAATACAACAGTTTAATTTCAGTTCTTGATTCTGGGATGGCAGTGGCATTTCCGATGCAGTAAGTGGAAGGAGTTCAAGCCAAGACTGTGGAGAGGCAGGAAAGAGTGAAAGTGAGTGAGTGAGCAGGCCAGAACGGGTGGGGGGACATGGGCCCCACAATTTCTTTAGGGAGCCAACTCCCCCTGGTAGAGACAGAGGGGTGATCCATTGGTAAAGAATATTGATATTATAAAGAGAGTCAAGGGGGAACCTTTAGCACAAAATATTAATATTTTAAAGAAGATTCATGAAAGATTTATACAGATAAATTCAGTATACAGAACAAACACGAATGTACTATTGTATTTACTGCCCCTTATTACAGTACTGTACTCTATTGTCTTATATACATTTTGAATATAATTGCTTGCTGTTACCTTTTTCATAATTCATTCTAGTTCTTTTATTCTGTTCTGTTGCTTGTAAGTACATCATGTACACTACATGTTCATGTATATACCCATACATAAATCATATGTATTTAATGAGCAGTTTGATCCGGACTGTCAATTTCATTGAATGTGACATTGTATACAAATTCTTTTTTGTTTTCCTCATCTATCTTTGGTTAATAAACAATAAAATTATCAAATTAGATTATTTAATTTGTTTTGAGGTCAGTGTTAACTGATCGCCACTTGCAGTCAGTTTCGCTTATAGGAACCACCCAATTCAAACCACAATTTGACAATATTTTGTCCCCCACCTCAAAAATTTGTTATAGTTCTCATTGATTGATAGTACATGGAAGTTTATGCAGGTTTATACTCCTATAATGAAAAACAGTAAAGTAATTAAAAAAAACAAGCTGTTTCCATAGCCTTGTATAATCTTTTTCTTCATTTATATTCACCTTGGCCCGCAAGGCCTAACAAAATTTCTAATTCGGCCTGCCTCCAGAAAAGTTAGCTGAACCCGACTCTAAAGCAGAGAAGAACAAGTGTTGCCAACATTTTAAAATTGACCTGCAAAAAAAAAAAAAAAAAAAAAAAAAAAAAAAAAAGAAATCACATTTTAAAATTGTGTCAATTTTAAAATGTGACTTGTTGGGTCAATTTTAAAAATCAAATTTTAAAATTGTATTGAGACTCATGAAGAGTATCTAGACAAAATTATCTACTTCAACAGCAACCATAAATATCTGTCAAAGTCCAAAGTGAAAGTGCTCAAGCCGTAGTTCACAGGTCATTGGCTACTGCTGTCGAGGTTTGTTATTGGTATCCATGTTCACAGACGTAAACATATTGAACCAAAGCTGAGCAGTTCGCACTGTAGTTGTGTTCACTCCAAATGCTTTGTTGACATTATCAACAGTTCGAGCAGCCTTATGTCCTAATTTGAATTTGTACTTGAAAATTAGTTTAACTTCATGAGTAGACACCATTTCGGTTAAGGGCTAAAAATTTCTAATAATAATGAATTATATTAGAAACAATCAACCAAAACTGTCAAGATAGGTTTTTTCAGTTTTTAAATTGGTCTGGCTGGCTATGTATCACGCATACAGGATGAACCAATGGAGCTAGAGAGCTGAAAATTTAAACATTTACTCCTTATTATGTCTAGAAAAAACATTTTTTCTGTTTTTTGAAAATTCCACCACTAAATAGGTTTATAGTGGGGGTTTCAATTTGCAATGTAATTTTATGCTAAATTGATCACTACTTTGTGTCCAGCAGTATTCACGCTTGTTTTTTTAAAATTAAGACTTTAGTGATCACTGCCGAGAGAAGTAACTTAACATTGATCATCACTGCATGCTGCCAAAAGATGTTAGTCATGTGCAGATTTCTATTGAGTGACTAACCAGACCCGTTTTATTTTTTTTTTAAAGCTGGGCTATTATATTTATTGTTAGTAATGACAAAACCTATTTTGAGTGCATTCACAAATCTAATCTAGAACACTGTTTTCCCATCTCTCTAGCACAACAATGTCAGAAATCAGAGGAAAATAATTGTCCGATTTCACATGTAGACAAAATGTTCTGGGTTTTTTTTTTCAAACTCTGATTTGTCCCAAAATTAATGCCAGTTCTAAGGGAAGCAATTAGTAAATTACTATTAAAAGCAACTAGTTTAATAATTCCCTTAGATAGAACTGGGGTTAATTTTGGGACAAATTGAGGCATTACTTATGGGACACCTTGATACCTCTCTGAAATTCATCGGCAGAGGTAAATAAATTGAGGTTACTTATTAAATCCTCTGACGATTATGGCTATCATAACTCTTTGGGACAAAAGCCAACAACAACAAAGATTTGATGAACATTTTATTTATTCATTGGTGCATAAATAGTACATCTAGATAACAGATAACACATAATCATACCCCTGGGTCATATGATCCTACCCCTGGGTAGGGAGCTGAATTATGATTTTGGTCAAGCCAGAAAATATCAAATCAATCTTGGAGTCGTTCATCACCTAGGTATTAAATCCCCTGTATCCCATTTTTATAATTGTGTGTTACGAGCAATAAAAATTAAAAGCTCTCTAAATATCGTTGATGTGGACATGATATAGTCTAGTGGTTTTTATTTAATAGTCCAGTGCTTTTGGGTAGTGACCAAGGATCTTGTTTATTGCAATTTCAAGAGATGACGTGTATTGTAGATTGGTGTTCTGCTTAATTTAGTTATCTTAAGAGTTTCAAGTGTCTAAGTGTGTGCACATAATAAGTGCCCAATGTACCATTTTTAAAAGTTGACATTTTTGTTATTTTTAGAGCTACAATGCTCGTTTTTTTTTAAAGCTTGAACACACTGCATTATCATTAATAGTGTTAAAGCTTCAAAATAAAAAATTGAACATTGTAGCTCTAAAAATAACGAAAATATCAACTTTAAAAAATGGTTCGTTGGGCACTTATCATGTGCCGCCACTCATATACCATTATCCACTGCTGAACAAAGAATTTTCCCAGTTCCTTCCATGCCGACTGTGCTAACCCCTGCCATATCTTTCCGGCAAACCTTTCTATTTCATTTCTCTATCTTATGTCTGGTCTTCTCCTACTGTGTTTGCTATCCCTTGAGCACCAATCGACTAACCTCTTGCACCATCTGTTATCCTTCCATGTGTCCAGCCCATCTCCATTTTTGTTGCTTAATTACTTCTATGATCTGCTCTCGGATCCATGTTGATCTTTTTTCTATCTCTTAGAATTATTCCGAGCATTGCTCTTTCAATTGATCTTTGCATGATTTTGAGCTTGTTTTTAAGTGATTGTGTTTGTTTCCACATCCACACGTTATTGCAGGTATTATACACACACACACACACACACACACGCTGCCAAAAGTTTGGGGAATTTGAACAGATTGATCAATTTGTTCATCTGCCAAGTTACTTAGTGTTTCCTGTGTCTTGCTGGATATTTCACACCGCTCTTGAAATCACTTCATCAGGAAATAAAGATTGTACTCATTGTAGAAAGCCATATATGGGCTGCTCGATAGTGCAACCACGGACTACTAAACAAGCAGAAAATGGTGACATTATCCTACTACATAATACACTCAGTTGTAGTAATTTGGGGATTTACACTGCGATGTGCCTAAAATGTAATCATACATACACAGGGCAGAACAAGGTTTAATATCCACCGACAAACATGGAATAGGTTTGATTGGTTAAAAAATGACAGGCAAGCACTATTAAAACATTATGCGAATCACCATTCTGACAAATTAAAAAAGATCTTACACTTGTATTTTTAGAACAGTGCAAACCAGTCGAACTAGATATACACAAAAACCACTAGAAAGACAAACTCCGTTCAAGTATAAATATTATGCAAATGATACTCCCAGATCGGTCTATACAGTAAATCTATTTTAATTGCATTGGGCAGTTGACATTGCATCGGACATTACGACTACTGAAGTCTTTTTAAGAGATTCAATTTGATTAGTTCAATTTGAAACTATGTTTGACCAATCAAAAATAATTTAATAATTACTCACACCTACAAAATGCTTGCAAGATGTTCATGTTCTAACAGTTAAGATCTTGAAAATGGCCTAAACAGCCGTAACATGTACATCAGAAGACATACACCAATACACAAGACGGAACAACATTCATAAAAACTTTAATTTAAAGTTTTAGAATTTTAATATTTATAATGTCTAGAACACTGAAAGTGAAAATAATTTAATATTTTTCATTTTCATAGTTTATTGCTCATTTTTCATAATTTTTTTTTTTTTTTTTGTGCCTTAAGTTTACATATAAACACTCACACAAACACATGGGCAGATCCAGGGGGTCTTCCAGTATCTTCTGTAAGACCCTCAGAATTTTTCCGAAAATTTTCATTTATACTGTTCTTTGAGCGTCTTCCTAGTTTAAAATATTTTCGTCTCAACACATGACAACCTTCAAGAACCTTAGAATTTTTCCAAAAGTTTTGGCTTATCTTAATTTCAATAGCTGATATGCCCTGAAACGCAATTTTAGCCAATCTTGGATATATAATTTTCTAAATTTTTCCCCCTGTTGGAAGTTGGTCAGCTCAACAGGCTTGATCTGCCCCCTAAACATACATAGGTACAGCAATAAGTTCATTCAGGCACACACCCATTATACACACACACACACACACACACACACACACACAGATGCACCCACCCACACGTGCATCTATCACTGATAAATGCAACTTGCATTGATCTACATTTTCTTTTCACAACATGTGCCAAGGACAAAATGTCTAATTTTCACGGTCAACAACTGATTGCATATATTAGACCTTCACTAATTCGGAAATTTACCAGGCAACTGTAATTTCAAATTTCCTGGTAGAGCACCAACCTGCTGTGCATTGTTTAGGTTGCACTAGATCTGTTCATCTCAAATGCTCTCTTGTAAACACAGGCAAGCAATTCCTGCTTGTTTCCCTGCATTCATCAATATCACTTGCTCTTATTTAACCCCAATTATAGCTCCAGTGAATAAAGGAAGTGCATCTAGTGCTGTGAAGCAAAAACACTGCACATTATCGACTAAAGATAAGGTTTAGTTACATTTGAGGTTTCTGTTTCCTTATTATCTAACTTGTGCTGATTTACATGATATTTTACAGATATCGTGAGGTGATCTTTATTTCCGATTGTGCTGTTATTCATTGCCATAGAAATAATGGCCCAAATTGAAAGTTCTATAAAAACAACTAAAAATTAAGATGGTAAAAACTAGTCAAATTTAATAAAATAAAAAAAATAGTATGAGGTGGTTAGCTATTATTTAGAATTAATCCATCTGTGATTTGGCATTTTCACTAATCCGGCACCCCTCAGGTCCAAATGGTGCCGGATTTGTGAAGGTCTACTGTATTCTGAGCCTGGTTCCAGTCCATTTTCCATGTTTGTGACACATTCCTACCAAGCGTATTCTTCTCAATACACACATCATAACAGACAAACCAACCCAGGTACCTGCCTTTCATGACTTCTGATAACAGAAAATAAGGGGAGGGGGTGTATGTTTAAAAAGAGAAAATCCCAGCCAGCTTCACAACCCCGTCCACCAGATTTACATTTGTAAACTTGTTGTTTTTATTGATTCTCTGTCCTTCAATACTAGGTTAGCAGTCAGGCCTAATTCTGGTTTTCTGCATCTCACCGCACCTATTTCACCGACACAGCCACCACCACCACCACCACCAAGTCCTCAACGTCAGCAGGAATCCTGATAAGCAGTTGAGGTAATCCGAACTAAGTCTCCCCCAACCAGACAGTGATCAATGTTACCTTTAATTTTTAGTAGTCAGTCTGCAGAAAAATCTTGTGCAAATCTTTTTCCTGTGACAAAAGTATGTGCACAAGAATGCTTAAATGCGAATGCAAACTTGAAATTGTTTCAAGATAATTTTGGCACAGCCTCTCATCTCTCATGGCTAATAAACTGTATTGGCCTATTTTAACCCTTGACGTACTGACAGTACTTTTAAGTACCACATGTTTTATCGATTAATTTGTGACCTGTGTATCCAGGAGTCAAATCTTTACTGTAATGTTTATTTATCATTCAATGTTAGTTGAACTACCCACAACACTGATTTATTGCTGGTTTATTCATGTATCCAGACATTTATATCTATCTATGTATCCAGACTTCACCCAGCCCTAACCGTTCATAGAAATTTAAAACACACACACACACACACACACACACATACCCCCCTCTCAATGTGTAGGGAAAATGTTTCTTTTTGTTTTTTGAAACCCCCCCCAAATAGGTTTTTAGAGGGGGGTTCAATATTCAATGTAAGTTTATGCTAAATTGGTCACTAGATTGTGCCCGCTTGTTTTTTGAAAATTCAACCGTTTTCTAGTGATCATAGCCCAATTTTTTAATTGAACACCCCCAACACAGCATATATGGGTGGCAGTGATTCATAATTTCCCTAGGAATGCTAGTTGTCTTTATGGCCTTCAAATATAAATTTTTTTAAATTTACTTACAAAAATGTTTATAATCAGAACTGAAAGAGTTAGTATAGTACAAGTATTAGTTAAGATTTTATTCTATACTTTGAACTACTTTGTTCAGTTTTCCAATTTAGGGAGATATTCTTTAAAGCTATTCGTTAATTAATGCTTTTATTGGGAGACTTTGACCCACATACTGAAGATAATTTCCTTTATTTAACTTTAATAATTCAGTTTATTTATTTACTTATATGTAAGTAATTATTAAACTTAGGTTTGTTTTTACTGTTAATATTTGTGGGAGTTTTGCGGAAAAATACCTTTAAGATAAGACCACGCTACCCTTACAGTACGTAGGTTTTCAATGTATGGCTTTTTTCTAATTAAAGACATTTTTCTTTTTAGTCGTTCCAGTAAATAAAACATTAATGAATATTTTAATTTTATGTAATGCAATATCAAAATTAATTAACAATAACACCCATCAATTCACAGATAATTATTAGAAACCATCAACCAAAACTGTCACCAAAACAGGTTTCTTCAGTTTTTGAGTTGGTCCAGATGATTATGTATGTATGTATGTAGTATCATGTATATAGGTCGCACCAATCGAGATAGAGGGCTGAAAATTTCAACATTTACTTATTATGTCTAGAAGAAAAAAACAAACTTTTTTTTTTTAAATTCCACCCCAAAATAGGTTTTAGCGGTGGGTTCAATTTACAAGGTAAGTTTGTGCTAAATTGATCCCTTAGTTTGTGTCCGCTGGTTTCTTTTTGAAAATTCAGGTTTTTTTAGTGATCACTGCCCACCAAAAGACGAGAGAAGTAACTTATTCATTGATCACCCCTTTTTCCAATTTTTTTTTTTTTTAAATCACCCAACACGGCATGCTGCCAATAGATGTTGGTCATGTGGTGGTTTCTATTGAGTGACTAACCAGACCTGTTATTTTAATTGCTGGAAATGGTTAAATCAAAACTCCTTCATTACTACATTATTTTAGATAATTTTGTGCACACATTCATTTTCTTAGTGCACTGGTTGAAAAACATGTGAGCACATGCATTGCATGTATTTGTAATTACGAGTTTTTAACCTCAAGATCACTTCACATTATCCAGGATAAAATGGCATTAGCAATCACCACTCTAAATTTAAGCCTTGCTCTACCTAACCTTTGCTTTCTTAAACTCTTATCACTCTTTAAAAAAAGATTTGCATATGTATACCTGCAAACATTTATGAACAGCCTTTAAATTTCTTAGCTAGGCTATTGTTAACTGTTATTAATTTTTTTACTTGTATTTCTTCCATCTTAATTTCTGTTGCAACTTTCAGATCATAATTCTATGATTATTAAGTAGCACGGATGATCAGAAATAAAGAATGAGCCTCCATAGAATAATGATCTGAGAAATGCAATAAAAAGCAACAGAAATAAAATGAAAAAAATACCAATTAATAATAATTGAAAATGCATCATCAACTATTACAACTAATAAATATACAAGATGGCGGCATATGGTGTTCAGAAATCTAAAGAATGTAGCTAGATGGCTCAATTTGGACATCTATTGGTTTGCCTGCGTAACTGAATTGGTATGTAAATAGAAATGGTGATGTAACAGGCAAATGTAGCACCCAGTGAGAATCAAATTCACTAGGTAGAAACTACCCGAATGTAGAGTGTTCCTATGAAACCTTTTGTAAGCCAAAATGGCGTAGAGCGAAGAAGCAAATACCTTTAACTTATACGGGGAAATTGTTTGAGCGTTCCCAGACCCCAAAAATAACATTCTTCTATGTCTGCCAGTTTTACGCCAAGTGTAACACTCTCACAAGCTCTCTTAGGCTTTTCTGATACCCTAGGACACATCTGGCTAAGGATTCACAAAATAAAAAGAGATAAAGCACAGATGCTCACAGACAGTTCAAAGCTAGAGTGGCTTGAGGACTTTCTTAAAAGCAAAATGGCATAAAGCGAACTTTTGAAAAGTGGGAGATAACTATGTATTTACTAAGCTTAGCTTAGTCTGGCACAAGGCCAGAGTTGTAGAGCACTCAGTGAAAATCAAATTCACAGCAAAGTGCTATATACATTTAAGCTTAGCTTAGTCTGGTACAAGGCCACAAATGTAGAGTACCCAGTGAGAATCGTACTCACTACAGTAGTATTGGTCTACGAAATAAGCTTGCTAAATCACTATTCCACAGTGAGGCACTAAAGTTATTTACTAAGATTGGCTCTGATCCAAGGCCACATATGCAGGGCACCCAGTGAGTGAATTGGTCTGCGAGACAAGCATGCTAACCTTTGCGCTACGGTAGTTATAAGACCGTTTCGTTATTGTGGTTTAGCCCCTTGGCCAAACCGAAAGCATTTCATGCCAATTTGAGCTTAGTTTTTTCTAAGACACAGTTTAAGTCAAGAGTTATGTCCCCTGAACTGCAGCTTGTGTTTTTATCAACTCGCTAGATTTCATTCTTTATTCTAAGCTTTACAAGATTTCAGTCGATGTTTTTCAATCGTTATTACAAATATCTTTGCCACTTGCCAGTAAAACTATACTTTCGATTTCCAGAAATCAGAGTTGACTAGAAGAAAAAAAAATCAATCATGACTTTTACACAACTCAAATATTTGCTAACGTCTGAATCTGATGAACATTCAAGATTTTGTGAGTGTTATTAATTTTTTACTACTATTTTCTTTCATCTGAATGTTTTCCCCGTTGCCTTTTATCACAACGTAACCCAGGCTGTTGATCTCTGGCAGGTGAGTAAACACACGCTGTTTACTCACCTGCCATAGATCAACAACCTGGGTTACGGTGTGATAAAAATCAAGGGGGAAAAAATTCAGATGAAAGAAAATAGTAGTAAAGAATTAATAACACTCACAAATATTTGAGTTGTGTAAAAGTCATGATTGATTTTTATAATAATAGTTTACAATGCTTAATCTAATCTACTTTAATAATGAACATGAGTGTAAATTTTCTTGGTTCGCCGGTCATAACACTGGACTCTTTCACTGAGGGGTTAAATTTTTTCTAAAGAAAATACTTCCAATCCACCATTTAAAACTATGCAATCTTTGCAGTAAATGAATCCAGTATTTTTTTTCTAAAGAAAAAAAAAACAACCCATCTTAATCCAAATGTATCTGAATTTTTCCCACTAAGATTAACGAATAGATTATATGGAAAAAAATGGTTCCGGTCACATTTTGTATAGCAATGATCAGCAAGCTAAACCTGCTATTAGTGGTTCGATCCTCATTGGATCTCCCACTATTGATGGTCCGATACAAAACTTCTATGTTAATAAATAATATGAAAAAAATGTTTCTGTATGTACATAGTGAGTTAGCTTACTAATAACAGCCAGCAATATGCTGGCTGTTGTTAGTGGGTTTAATCCCCATATCGGATCTCCCAGTATAGATTGTCTGATACCAACTCATGCTTAATTAATATACCTACTCTAATAATAAACAGTGTGATTTTCTTGTTTCGCTGGTTGTAACACTGGACTCTTCCACTTGGGGAGGGGGGATAAATTATCGCTAAAGAAAATACTTCCTACCCACCGTTTAAAACTATGCAATCTTCCCAGTAAATGAATTCAGTATTTCTTTCTAAAGAAAAAAAATACAAAGAAACAACCCATCTCAATCCAAATATATTCATGAATTTTTTTCTACTGGGATTAAAGAGTAGATATATGAAAAAAAAAAAAAAAAAGGTTCAGGACACACGTCGTATAGCAATGATCAGTTCTTAGTGGGTTCGATCTTCATTGGATCTTCCACAATTGATGGTCTAATATAAACTTCTATATTAATAAATAATATTTTTTTTAATAGATCTGGATGCACGTTGTATAGCAATGATCAGTAAGCTAATCTGGCTGGTTGTCGTTAGTGGGTTCGATCCTTATCGGATCTCCCAGTATAGATTTTCTGATGCCAACTCATGCTAAGTTAATGACCTTTTTGTTTTTCTGTCTATAACACTGGACTCTTCCACCGGGGGGGGGGGGGGTAGAAATTTTGATGATAAAAATACCTCCCACCCACCATTTGAAAATATGGACTCTTCAACTGAAACAAATTCACTATTTTTTTCTTAAAAAATCGTTTCATAGAAATTCAAATATACCCGTCAATTTTTTCATGGGTATTAACCAGTAAAAATAAATAATGTGTTACAATACTTCATCCAATTGAATAATAATAAAGATTGACACTCAATTTTGTTTCTAAAAGGGCTTATCTAACAAATGTAATATTAAGATCCAAGGATTAATTTGTTTTTATTTTACAATTACTGAAAATTATTTAATTTTCTTTGCAGATACTTTATGGTCTGGTACCAGTCTGCGGCCTGGTCGTTGGGGACCACTGATTTATACGAAATACAACAATTCCTTTGATTGAAATCTGTGTAAAGCTTACAGAATAAAATATAAATATTGCAAGTGGATAAAACATGACATGCAGTTCAAGGGACGCAACTCGGAATTAAATACTGTGCTTAAACTTATCTCACATGAAACACATTGGTTTAGTGCAAGGGTCGGCAAACTACAGCCCGCAAACCAAAACCGGCCCGCGACCTCATTTCGTCTGGCCCGCCAACTTTCTTGAATATGTGACATTGCATACCTAAATTCTTTGTTTTTTCTTATCTAGATTTGGTTATTC
>VCCN01001484.1:1967262-1983524 GCA_006491835.1 Architeuthis dux | reverse complement strand
AGTTTCTAGATACCATTCTGTAAGATTACCTTACATGCACATAACAAACATATCATTAATATTAGTAGAATTTGTAATCTATAATTCATTTGATCATGTTAATAATAAGTTTACTTAAAAGCAGGAATTAAGAGCTGCCATCTTGGAATGAAGCATTTTCATTATTCCACACTTGATTCCATCTGGTATCTATAGCATTATTGTTTTGATTGCAACTTTTTCACCCCATGTACTTCAGCCTTCTTCAGATATGTTATATTATATATAATAGAAAGAAATCAAGTATTAAATGAGTCATGTCCAGATGTTTTGCTGACAGACATTTCTTTAAAAATAACATAGAATTTACTTTAAATCAATGTCCGAGTAAGTTTATTTGTTTTTGTAATATGAATATTTTGAGACAATAAACATGCAGATTCATAAGTAAAAAAACCCAAAATAAAAATATCCTTCCAACAAAAAAGTTTTCGACAAAACGTCTGTCAGCGAAAAGCCCAGTTGGTGAAATGTCCACCCAACAAAATAACAAAATGTCAGCTAACTTGTTTTCGGTGAAACATCCATCGGCAAAAAGTCCAAGAGCCAAATGAGCGGCTAGAGGATTCAGAAATTAGAAACCATTGTAGGGGATAAAACGTAGAGAAAGTAGAGAAACACGACATTGCCCATCCTCAGGTTGCAAATGCAACACAGCAATGAAGCAGATTTTTTGTGTTTTAGTATAAAATGTATGATATATTTAGTTTATATTGCAGTTGTAAATGTTTATTTTAAAATAAGGACAAAAATCAAGCAAAGGAGTGTTGGGATCTTCAGAGTTAAAAATTAACCAGTGGTTTTGGAGGGGTTTTTTTTAATACAGTATCAAAGAAAGTACCAATTGGTATTTCAAGTTGTCTACCTTTGTTTTTCAGGATTTCAACATTCGGTTTTTATTGGGGCTTGTGTGTTTAGGGATTATGATTGGCACAGCATTAAAAATAAGTGCATGTCTGTGTGTGTGTGTGTGTGTGTGTGTGTGTGTGTCTCTGATTAAAATGCTATTCATGCTCCTATTAATGAACATAGGCTGCTAGACATTGATGTTTCTATTAATAAACGCTAAATACTTATTAATAATATGCTTATACTATGCAACATTAATTGCGATCTTCTGTTTCGTAACTTGGATTTTGTAAGTATTTAACAACTGATATATGATAATTATAATGACATTTATTAGTGAGAGCCTAAATTTGCCCGGTGTCTGTGTGAGCGACTGCTAAACGAGCGGCTAAATCGTAAATGTGAATAAAGAAACGAACTTCATGCGGGGATCGAACCCGCATCCACCATGGAAGCCACCTATACGTGGTGCTGTTCTACCGACTGAACTAACAAAGATCAGATGGTAGACAGGAGTCTGATATATACATTCAGCCCAGTGAAGAATGTTGCTTGTATTTTGCCTCGTATGTTTGTCATCATAAGGCAAAAACGCTACAATGCTAAATTTAAAAATTCAAAAATTAACATCCATATTTTTTTTGTCCTTATATTTCAAGTTTTCTGATCTTGATAATGGACAGGAGTATGGCTGAAAATGCTCGATCTGAAACGTTTGGATATTACGTACACTCATTGAGTCCAGACAGGCGTTCTCTTGTATTTAAACAAGAAAAGTTAAATCAAGATTTTTAAAAATTAACAGGTCTGATCAATGACTCAGTAGAAACTGTCACATGACCAATGTCTTTTGGCATGTTAGAAAAAGGGCTGATCAATTAATAAGTTACTTCTCTCACTTTTTGTTGAATCATTGAAAAGGTATGAATTTTCAAAAAATAAGTGTGAACCTTGCCGGACACAAACTAAGGGACCAATTTAGCATAAACCCACATTGTAAATAGAATGGATTGTAACAGATTGTTTTTTTTAGACTTGGTTAACGGATGTAGATCTTTACCGAAAATTCACCTAAATGGTCAAAAGGAGATAATTTCAATCTTATGAATTTAAGAGTTAACATTGCAACTTCTGTTCGTACAATCGAATCTCTTCTTTCCATCTTTGATGTGAACGCAATAAATGGGAAGAAGAGATTCAATTCTTCAAACAAAAGTTGGAATGTTAATGAATCTTCTTAAAGTTAAAGACAAAAATCAAAATTAATCCTTGGCTAGTCTTTAACAAAAACATACATATATGAGTGCATGTGTGTGTATCTATAGCAGCATCAATTAAATATAGAGAAAGACGCTTATTGTGATCACTTTGGAACTGGGTCTTTTAGATAACAATAACAATTTTCATTTATTGTTATGAATTTACATTCATTGTTATAAACAACTTTACATTATAGAAATTAATATGAACTTCATTTTTTAATTTTTTTTAATTCATCTTAAATTTTAAATAAACTGTTAGTGACGGACTTATTTTGATAACATTATCCGTGATTATAATGAACAGCTTCCTCTGAATTAAGGCCAAGACCTAAGACCTGGTGTCTGGTGGCTTTATGTCCTAGCAGTGAGCTTAATTTCTGAGTGCTTTTGAACTACCATCAAGTTAAGAGCATCGGCACCCCTACCCTGCGCCATTGACTTATTCAGCTTTGTGAGAGAGACGTACACAACAAAGACATGCTGTGGTTAGTTGATATGGCCAGAGAAACGTGCCTTCCTTATATAATTTGTATTAGATTTTTATAGTTCAAGGATTGTACCAGGATTTTCTAAGTAATTTGCTGTTGGTCTCTTGACTGGGTTTTATTTCTGTCAGATTTTCTCCAGATTAAATCACATTGGTTCAATCATCTTTGGTTAGTTGACTCACTTGAATCTTTGGTTAGTTGACTCACTTGAATCTTTGGTTAGTTGACTCACTTGAATCTTTGGTTAGTTGACTCACTTGAATCTTTGGTTAGTTGACTCACTTGAACCTTTGGTTAGTTGACACACTTGAACCTTTGGTTAGTTGACTCACTTGAACATGCTTCAACATGTCTTTAACTTTCTATGCAATTTGACCACCACTGGCTGGATAGAGTCCAAACACCCTAACACTTGAATAACATTTTACAAAATTTAACCTTTTCTGTCCCAGAACTTTGATACACGTTAATGGACAGAAACATTTGAATCTCTAATTTTATCATACAACACCCATATTATTTTAAGCACAACATTTCTTTAACTATACTGCACGATATTGTGTGTGATTTTCAATATATTTTACATGTAGACAGACTAAAGTTGATTATTTACTAAAGCATATATGTATTATCCACAAACCCATCCAAATTTGGTTGAGCTGTGCCAATGTTGGGGGGGGGGGCTTGTGATAGACAGAACCAATGATAGACAGAGCCAGTTGTTTTAGATTAGTGTGGTGGCGGTACGGACCGCAAGGTCAAACCCAAGCCCTCTGCCCAACCACAGCCAAAGAGACTGTGTGACAGCGCTGTTGGAACATCTGGGCTCCCCGCTCATGTTTTGCTGCATCAGACACTCCATATATGGGCACTTGAATCACTCCTTGGCATGATATAAGTGGCCGAGAGGAGGAGTGGAAAGAATTCGCTTTTGGCTGCAGTCTGACGAATGTTGTTGGCGTAGAGCAAATATTCAAAGGAAGACAATGCGTTTGCCGGTGTCGTGTGGAAGAGGTTCCCTGTGGTCCTCCCGTTTTAAAGACACTTTTCTACTACAATTAGATGAAGCATTTTTTAATAGTATTTTACATAAAATTAATGGAATTCTAAAGCCTTTATTATCATTGAAAATTAAAATGTACAAATTCAGCCTTCTACGTTATCAGTATTTTATCATGTTTGGGGGGATCATGTTTTATCTTTAAATTATTGCATAGATTTAGTTATTCTCAATTCAAATCTTATAAATCTTTTAATTGCTGTGTCACGCTTAAGTGCAATGTCAAAATTGATCTGTGGCCCAATTACACATGTGCCACCAGTTATGCAAAACAGTATACACTGGATTCCGCTTAAGCAGAGTACAAATGTTGGTCCCTATAAGCGGTTGTTCCTTTTAAACAGATTTGCATAAAAGGACAAAATATTGCATATGTTTGATTCTGTTCTTCCACAAAGTCCTACTAAGTGGCTATTGTAACCAGTGTTCCATTTAACCAGAATCCACTGTATAAACAATTTAAATGCATATATTTTGTGTTTTAGTATAAAATACACCAAAAATGTATATAAAAACATTCCAGGTATTTGGATTAACAAATATTAAAAAAAGGATTTTAAAGATATTTTTTTTTAGATCGATTCAATTATTTGATAATCTTTAAAAATATTCAGGTAAATTCACTGAAAAGGTTGTTTTTATATAATAGATTCATTACTATAAGTACTAAATCTACAATAGATTATTTTTTTTCATTAACCGTAAATGTACAATACATATATTATATATATATACAATTTTAAATGCTTATTTTAGAAAATAAGCAAAAACCAAACGAAGAGGTATTAGTATCTACAGAATTAAAAATTAACTAGTGTTTTTTTTTTTGTTGTTGTTTGTTTTTTTAATACAGTATCGAGCCATTTGGTATTTCAAGTTGTCTACCTTTGTTTTTCAGGTTTTTAACATTCAGGATTCTGATCATTCGGGATTTCAACATTCGGTTTTATAGCATTCGGAATAGTGTGTTTAGGGATTATGACCTAGACCTTTATAATGTTGGAAAGGTCATAAAAAGCCAGGGAAAATACTTTCATGACTGAATGATGAGGCTTTGAATTTATATGAATAAAAGATTTTGTCAAAAATTGCTGGAAACTTTTTTGTTTGAATCTTGTAAGGTAAGTAGGTGTATAAGCATACAGAAGTGTTACTGATCAAAGGCTGGAAAGGTGGGAAAAGCCTAAACTAAATAATACAATGCCTCTGACGACTATGCCTGAGTAAGCAATATTTAATCAGGTAGATAATCTACTCTAATCCTAAACATATGTTCATGTAAACACGTGATCATAACAAAATAAAACTAGAAAGCACTCAAGGAGCGCATTCCTCAGCCAATGCTGACTAAAAACTGAATGAAAATAAAATATTAAAAACAAGGGAGCAAAGTTTAAAGTACAAATATTGAGTTACTTCCCTTGAAA
The DNA here is from genome assembly GCA_006491835.1 of Architeuthis dux. Taxonomy (NCBI): domain Eukaryota; kingdom Metazoa; phylum Mollusca; class Cephalopoda; order Oegopsida; family Architeuthidae; genus Architeuthis; species Architeuthis dux. Next base: position 1,978,399 of record VCCN01001484.1, on the reverse strand, counting down.
TTTAAATTAACCTTTTTATTATTAATTGTTCGTTTTTAACCGCTTTTCCTGCAGAATAATAAAAAATATCTCCCCATCGGAAATAAATTCTTGGATCTAACACAAAATCTAATCACTCCTTCCACGGCCCATGGTCCACCCTTCCACAGAATTTCATTGAGAACTGTTGGAGATATCGTGAGGACAGACAGACACGTTGGCAGACGTAAATAACTTGTCCATTTCTTTGGACCAACTTCACTAAAAACTGATTATTATTATTATTACTACTACTACTAGAATATGACATTTTTTTTAATACTGGGAATATACAAGATTTCTCTTTTTTGGTCATCCATATTTAGCTGTCCTATGGAAGGAGGTAAATTTACTGGGGCTTTCATCATTCATGGGTAAGGGAAATTGACTCAAGACTCACATCACAATTGAAGTGATTTTACAGCTAACAGACACACGTTAAAAGCAAATGTATTTTTCACTATATTTCTAGTAAAAAATTTGATAAAATCCACATAATTAAAATAGAATGATTTTCATCAAATCCTAATTATAAAAAATGCTATTTTATTTTGGGAAGATTTTTAATTACAGAGATTAAATTCTCAGCAGACATTATTAAAAAACAGTCGGGTAATTTTAAAAAGGCAAAAATAATTTTTCTTTTCATACCATTCTATTCAGATATAATTTTGGGTTTTGTATACAAAATATGAAATGTGTATCTGGTTTACAAACTTGTTACTTGAAGCAATAGATATGTATGTATTAATCATGCTGGTTCAGTTTGCCACTATATACCAATAGAAAACCTTTTTAGTAATCTTTATAAACTACTGAATTAATATTTGACAGTTATCATCCCCTAATCTTCATTTATAGGATTAGGGATTTATCTGTCTAATGCTGAATCTATACAAAATACAATGGGACATGCAGGGGTTGAAAACCACTGAGGGTTAAGAGTCAATCAAGTGTGTGTGTGTGAGATATATATATATATATATGATAATTATAAAGACATTTATTGGTTGAGACCCTATATTTGCCTGGCATGGGTGTGAACGACTGCTAAACGAGTGGCCTAAATCATAAATGTGAATAAAGAAATGAGCTCTGTGCGGGATCGAACATGCGTCCACCCTGGAAGAAACTGTATACGCAGGTCCTGCGCTACCATCTGAGATAACAAAGTTCTCATGGTAGGCAGGAGTCTTTTAATCTACACTTTGCTGGCTTCTCTACTCATGTTCGTATTTAGGCACAAATATAATGTGGTTCTCTATGTCGACAGTATGAAATTAAATGAGGGATAATTTTATATCCGACAGAATCCACCATTTGATTTCATACTGTCGACAGAGATCCACATTATATTCATGCCTAAATACGAACATGAGAGTAGAGAAGTCAGCAAAGTGTGCTCACTTTGCACTAATACCCTTGGGAAAGGCATGTATCCACTCCCTACATGAATACGCTATGAGCCAACATGGCAGGGTAAGCCCCTCTCCTCCTATCCTCACTTGGGAAAGGGAGGTTTATGTTCCCTCAACAGGCCTGGCAAGCCGGAATTGGATTGTGGTAGCTTACACATAAAGGAGAGCAGAATAGGACAGCTGCAAGTAATGCAACCACCGTCTCCACCCCCATGACACCTCAAATATAAGTGGAAGATAAAAAAACTTTTAAAAAAGGACTAATAGAGAACATGATTCAGAACATTTGAATATCTTTTTTTTGTTTCCCGACTTACAAGTAGGTTTCACTGGGGAGATCAATGCAGAATTTGATTACTTGGGGTAGGGGAATACTTCCTTGTTCTGAACATTTATAGAACATTTCACTCAACCAATCACTGTGGCCCTGTGGTAGAGTGCTTACCTCCGGTTTGGTAGGTTGTGGGTCCAATCCATGGCCTAGTCATACCAAAAGACTTTTAAAACGGTACTCAATACTTCTCTGATGAGCACTCAATATAAAGAGTAGGCAGCCTGAAGATGAATGGGCTCTGTCAGGCTATCTTGCCCAAGACACAACCATGATGGGTGCCCCTATGACCGGATACAGGGGACTAAACTATGGACAACCCACTCACACTTTCTTACCTCCAAGGATGAAATAGAACTTTCTGAACGTAATTTTTCCCAGATCATCAATTCCTCTGTAGGGTCAACATCTGAAAGGTTTTCCCAGCTGACCTGGTAATCTTCAATCTCCGACACATCGTCAGCCGTGTCAAAGTGGGACCAGCCCTCAGCGTCCTCTTCCTCTTCCTCATTGTATTCCTTAATTGGTTCCAGATAGAAGCGTTGGTGGTCCATCATTCGGAAAAGAAGCATTTGAACAGAAGGTGGCGAACACAAAGAACAAGACGCAAGTTTCTGGAATGGGCTAAGAAAAGCCCAAAACGAAAAACACAAGGTCTATGAAAGCCAAATTCACTTTCTCTCAGACCAAAATTGAAAAAGGTTGAAAGCATCCATAGAGAAAGATTTACAATATTTATATTTCTGACCTATTTTTCAAAAATTGTGTAAACAATGTCGCAGGTTTTGAACAGAGTCTGTTCTTGTTGATTTACTAGAATTGGTAAAAATTGTCTAGTTGGTCCCAGGAAAGAAAGTAGAATCAAAGATGGTGAATACAAAGAACAAGACGCAAGTACTGGAATCTGGAATGGGCAAAGGAAAGTCCAAGACGAAAATATATTCCAAGATCGAAAGACAAAGGAAAATTTCCTTTGTTGGAATTGGTAAAAGCTGTCCAGTTGGTCCCAGTAAAGAGAAAAGTCAGGAAAATCAAAGCCTGTAATCAATTTGAAATGTGTAGAGCAGCAGCTCCCAACCTGGGATCCTCAAAGATATTACTGGGGTTCTGTGAGCTTGTTGAGTAGGCAGACCTTTCAAAATCCTGGGGTTCTGTGAGCTTGTTGAGTAGGCAGACCTTTCAAAAGCCTGGGGGTCCGTGAGCTTGTTGAGTAGGTAGTCCTTTCAAAAGCTTAGGGTCTGTGAGTCCATCAGAAAATTCATTTTAAATAAAAGGTTGGGAACCACTGTTCTATTTATTGAATCTACATAAAGTTTCTGGTAAGTCATTTGTTAAATAGTTTGGTGAAAGCTTAAAAGGAATGATTTGGTCACAATGGAAAAGTTAGATGTAGATAGCCAGTTATGCATAAGAAGAAAAAGTTGGTCAGATAATTTGGCTGTTTGAACAGGTTGACCAGGACAGGTAACTATGTGGTCCATTAAGTGTTAGTTCAAACAAAATGGTTCAGGATCAATCATAGTTTTCACCTCTGCCAATGGAGTTGGAAGGGGTAGATGTATTCAACTGTGGGTCTGTTTTTTTAAGAAGATGTCAAAGAAATTTGAATTTGTTTTTCGAGAAGTTTGGTTTAATTTCTCAACTAAAAACAACCCAAGAGAAAACAAAGTTCCTTGGTCAGTTCATTCAGATCAAACAAGGAGAAATGGGTCGACAGTTGATGGTAAAGAAATATAAACTCAAACCAAAATTTCAACAATCCTATCTCTTCTTCACATCTTTGATATTAACATGACTTATTGACCGATTCATTCTACAGCCCTTTTTCAGGTGTAATATGTAATATCTGTAAGGGAAGAGAGTCCCCTTTTCCTGTCGCTTTCTCCAGTAGCGCAAAGTAAAAAACGGTATCAAATAGAAAATTTAAACGTTAACAGCAGCACTTGTAAAAGAAGTTATTCTATTTTTAGCAACACATGCAGTAGAGCTTGTTCCATATCTTTTAACATGGAAATGTTCTCAGTTCCTTTGTTAAACAAAGAATCCCATCTTGTGTCTTTGTTGAGCAGAGAAGAAAAAGTGATGGTCACTAATATAAATTTAAACCTGAATTGTCGGGAAAACAGGATTCTTATGTTCAATGGAAAGGTTAATGAAAACAAGGTCGGAACTCCCTGACCAGCACTTTTTCAATGGATGTATTGATCAGTTATCCATTATAAACATTCCAAGGTGGAGTAAGTAAAATAGGCAAAAGACTTACAAGAAAACAGAGTTAAATAAAAAACATCTTGCACTATTTTAGGTTTTTTTAATACACTGTATGGTTAAATCACATTGGACACACTGGGTCACATAAGATCACCAGTTAAGCAACATCAAGCCTGGTCATTACCTAGATGGGTAACTATCTGGGAATACCAGGCGCTATAAGCCACCGGGGATCAATTCCTGGCCGAGCCATATCAAAGACTTTAAAAATGGTACTCAATGCCTCTATGCTAAAAAAGGAGTAAGATTGAGGGAAGGTGGTTGTCAAGGGATAGAAGTTGCGCCCACCCCTATCTGAAAGGATATTAGCAAAAAGACAGAAGAGTCGGGTCACCCCTGTTTTAAGATGTTAAAGTCTTGAAATAATAATAATCCAAAGTTTTAAGTGGAAAAAGTCAGCTACAAGATAGGTATTTACTTGTCAACTCTTTTGCAAGTCCAGGTATTTATTTGTCGACTCTTTTGTATGTCCAGGTATCTACTTGTTGAATCTCTTGTAAATCCAGGTAATATACTTTGACTCTTTTCAAAATCCAGAATGTATATAAAGTCGGGAATTTTTTTAAGTAAGATACAGTATTTATCGGTGGATCCATGAACTGAAGTACATTGTTTACAAACCTTAGGAAAATAGGTTCAACAGGAACCTAGAGTTATTTACTAAGCTTTCCATAACACATGAAGAGTAAACAGGTTGATCTTGATGATTATGCTGTATATATATTAATTATATAATAATATATTAATTACACTCTCATGAGCAAAGTAAGTTGATGGTTTGTTCAGCAGAGAAATTACTTTAGAGTTAAAAAAATAAAAATGAGTAATCCACACAGAGCCAGCCACTGAAGGGAGAGAACTTGGATCCGGTTAGACAGAGTTGTGATGAAAGAATCCCAAACAGATTCTAAAGTTTTGTTTTTCCACGTTTTTCCCCCGCAACTGCAACGAACCCAAAACCTTCGTCCAGATATTCGCTGTTTGGCCGTTTTAAGCTGGTATTGTGAACTTTTGAAGGAAGATCCAATATTAAGAGATGAAATCCGTTAGCTGTAGCACATTGTGTACAACTGAAATGCACTCACAAAACCTTTGGTTGTGCATTCATTGATGATAAACACACTGAAATTTATTTAGATATCTGAATCCGCAGCTTAGATTGGGATAAGACATGGATGATGACAAATCAGGATTTAAGTTGATGTCGGGGGGGGGGGATCTATCAGGTAAATGGCTGTTGATTGACCTGAATTTGAAACACCAACGTCAGAAATCAACGGGGGGGGAGGGGGGAGACTACAAGTGATGATGAATAGTGTTTCGCACTAATCCTTTGTGCTCTTCCCCAACACCTGATTTGTATACAATAGGTATTTGAATTTTTTATTTATCTCCTTTCAACGAAGTTGAAAGAGATATATGTATTCACTCGTGTCTGTCTGTCTGTCTGTGCACACAATATCTGCAAAAGTTCAATGAATTTCAATGACATTTTGTGGAAGGGTGGACCATGGGTTAAACATCAATTGATTAAATTTTGGGGCAGATCCATGAATTATTTGATTGAGAGATATTTTTTCATATATTAAGACAATAGTCCAAAATATGGAAAATCAAAACATACAGTTGTCTCCCCTGCATCGTAGCTATATATGAACTGATAGTGTATAGTATTTTAAAAGCAAGCAGTAGTTACCACTCAAATTCTGGCCTCTGATCCAATTTTCCATACCAGTAACACCTTCCCCTACAGATGTGTCACAGAACTTAGATAAAAAGAAAAAATGGTGGAGAAGGAGTCTGTAGATTCAATTCTTTGATTTCTTTTTATGCTGATTTGTGAAAGTTGTTTTATTGTGATTTGGTTACAAAAAGTAAAAGAAAATCTAATTTCCTTTCTTCCAAAATAAGAGAAAATCAGTAAGAGATTATCATAAAAGCTTTATGTAAATCCATACAGAGATGCAAAGCTGAAGATAAACGGAGGTTGAGGTAATCGGCTTTAAATCACTAAATATGAGTCAAGAATTAACTTCCGGTTATTCATCTAAAATCTACACGTGTAGAGATAAACCGGGGAAATCCTTTCCTTTGAGCCGGAAGATAATGTGTATAAATGAACTAATCTTTCACATACAATATAGCATGATTCCCAATATAAGGCAGTTGATTGGTTAACCCCCAACATTTTTACCTATACATATTATTGCCCACTCGTCCAGAAAACAGCAAATAAAAACAGAATTTCATCAAAAGACTTAATATAACTAAAATATTAAATTTCTTCAATTTGAAATCAATTAACATATAATTTCTTTGATTTTGTGATGAAAAGAAAACCTTTGTTCACCAGTGAATTTGTAATTGACTTGATTATTCACAGTTCAGTTATAACGCAGTTGTCTTTCTTGGACCCCAACACCAGCATTATAAAGGGGGACTGCTGTATATTCATAAACAGTATGTAGGGGAGAGTTGGGCTAGTTGTATACAGAGGCAAGTTGATACACTGTTCTTAGTTTCAATAAGTGATGACAGATAGCGCTCAGCTTCTCATTGTACACAGGCCTTCTATATTGTGAGAGGATGGGAGCCACGTCAGACAACACTCTTCAAAACTAAACAAAAAAGATGATTTTAGACTCCTTGAGTAAATATTCTGGCCTCTACGAAAGTTTTAATAGACCTTGTAGAACAACAGGAAAATAAAACTAGCCTTATTATCTGAAACGGCTGTCTTTATGCTTCATTTGTGTGTAGCCTTTGTTTTCAGAGAATTCAATTTTATGGCCTAAATTAATTCTGGAAATAAAATGGTCTGATCAGGGCTAGTAGCTACACCTTGTAACAACTTGCTTCTTTCCCACAAGGTTTGAATTTTCAGGTAGTTTACACGCATTACCTCCATCTACCACATTATTTTTTATTACTAACAACTTACCCCATGCAATGTAACAACATGCCCCACATATAGAGCAAGTTGTATAGTTATCTTGAACAATAATTTCTCTTATATCTCGAGAATGAAGCAATGAATAATTTTTCTGTTTGGTGTTTATGTAAATAAACATAATGACCTACTAACAACAGAAATTTATTTAAGTTACCTTTTGTAGCTTTTCATAGGGAGACAAAAATAGTAAAATTGTAACAACTAGCCCCGTTCATCCCCTACTCTTAGTGCAATATGGAGTTGCTGTTTGGAGGAAGTATCTCCAGTCAGCAGGTATCAAATAAATGAGAAGCAATGTAAAAAGATTACTCTATTAATGATGATATTTCTCTAAATAGGAGGTAGGTAAGGTAAACAAAGACATAAAAGGTTAAAAATAAAAAAAATAAATCCTATCCTAGAGCTACCCTCAAGATTGTGGTGGCCAAGCGAGACACACACTAGAGATGATAAAAATAGTTTTATTAATCTCACACTGATATTCAATAAATATACATAAATCAAAATCAATTCATTGTAAAAGTCATTTGATTTAACACTGTCGTGCAGATTACAAGTTTTGACATTAAGATTAGGCCATCATTAATTTTTGACTACTATTTACGTTCATCTTAATTTTTCTGTTGCTTTTTAATTGCAACTCTACTCAGGCTGTTTATCTACGGCAGAACAGGAAGGTTAAGATGAAAGTAAGAAATGAAAGTAAATAGTAGTCAATAATTAATAATAACGATTTGTGATACTTCATCTAATGAAAATAAAGAAAATAATTGCTCTAAGATGCTCATGACTGTTACAATACAAGGGAGGTAACTGCGACAGTCTACAACAACAGTAAATCGCATCGAGTTAGAAAAAGAAACTGGAGCTACGTTGATCAGCTGTTCTTTCTTCCCTGTCTTTCCCTTCCTACTCTCTTATTAAACTACCTAACTTTCCTCTTCCAACCCTCTTATTAAAATTAAAATGTAATACGCAGAATATTATTGATAATAATAAGAAACTTAAGTGAATAGAAAAAGTTATTGACATTCGTTTTAAAATCAGTCCCACCACACACTATAAATATATATGTAAACACTACACACATGTGTGTGCGCGTATATATATATATATTACACAAAAAACAACAAAAACAGTATATATGCACATTTTACTTTGTCTTTTATGTAAGTGTAATTTGCATACGTTCAACCAAAAATATATTACAAATTCTATCTTTCAATCACATCCTCAAATCACTTAGAAACAAACAAAATATGTCCACCAGCAAATGTTACATTTGATTTGATAAAAAGACAAATGGTAAATTGATCTCTGTCATTTTGCTGGGTACCTACAAACTTTTGCAGGTCTGTGGGGCCAAATTCAGTAAAAAAAATAAATAAAAATATCAATTTTCTTTATTGATATATTTCAAAATGAAGAATAAAATTGGCTGAATTGAATTGGGTGTGGGTAGGGGTAGGGGTAGGACCAAATACAATGAATTTCTCAAAAAATATTTGCACTGATGAAATAATATGGGAATTTTTCTTTTTCTTATAAGTTAGTCTGTGTATGCAATTATCCCGCTTTATGAAAATTTGCTTTACAAAATTTCACTTTTATCACGTATATTATTTTTTATTAATAATGAATGTCATTCAACAACACTGATTATAGAAAATCTACCGCTTTATCCTAATACATATGAAAATTAAAAGATGATGGCATGAACCCAATCATAAACTGGAACATAATTGCACAGAGCATATCCATACAACAATGCTACAAACAGATGTGCACTATGCCTAAAAGAAATATTAAAACTAATATACCATGAAAAGTCTCATAAACTTAATGAAATAAGCAAATTAATTTCTAAACAATATTTGCACTGATGAAAGAATATGAGAATTTATTTTTCTTATAAGTTAGTCTGTATATGCAAGTACACCCCGCTTTATGAAAATTTGCTTTATAAAATTTCACTTTTATAAAAGACTTCAAGCTGCCAGAGCTTTGAACTGTGTCTGTGAGCATCCGTGCTCTATGTTGGTTTATTTTGTGCTTAGCATAAAACTGGCAGATATAAAAGAAGGGTATTTTGGGGGTCTGGGAACGTTCAAAATTCTTTCCCATATCAATTGATGGTATTTGCTTCATGCCATGTTGGCTTATGAAAAGTTTCATAAAGAATGGTCTACTTTCAGATAGCGGGAGAAACTTGTATATTATAAATAAATACACACACACACACACACACACACACAAAAAAAAAAAAAAGGTGCTACTCAAAAGTTTGAGGAAATTCAGATATGAAATTATTTCCTGAAAGTAAAAGAAAAGTAAGAAAAGTAAAAAAACAAAAAACAAAGAAAGATTTCCTGATGGTGTGATTATCGAGAGATGTATAAAAATGTCTGGCAACACGCAGCGACTGCCAAGTAACTTCACACCTGAACAGATCGATCAATCTGTTCAAATTCCCCAAACTTTTGGCTAGCACTTCATATAGAGTAAACTAGTGTGTACATAAAGACAGCAGGAGGGTGGGGGGAAATCTATGATTTATTTCAGTTATAAATATTAAGGAGAGAGATATAAACCTCTGTGTGACGGCTTTTCACTTACAAGTTATCTCCTCACGTACAATCGACCTTGAGACTCAAATCCAACTGATTTGTGTCGGGACGCACAAAGCTGCCAATTTATACCAGGAAAATGAAACACTAAAAACTCACTAGTTTAGTTTCATCTCATCTCAAACTGTTCTGGAGTAGTTTTATACACACAGACAGACATAAATAAATAAATAAAAATACAGTGGAAATGGAATGTCGTCTAACAATTATCAACACAAAAAAATGTTCCATCATGATAATTCATGGCCCCATACTGCAAAGATCACATCTGAAAAGATTGAGGACCTCATCTGAGAAAGATTCCACACCCTCCTTATTCTCTAAATCTTGTTCCATCTGATTGCCACCTATCCAGAGTTTACAGAACCATCTTGATGGACAAGTTCTTAAAACACATTAAGAAATGGAAACTACCCTCTCTACATTCCTTTCCTCCAAACTAAAAAACTTTGACAAAGTAGGACAACATAACATTCAAAACTGCATCGTATCATAAGGACTGATTTGACCGATCACCACTAAAGCTAACTTTTTTTTTACTTTCGTACTAAGCTGGCAAGCAATGACTGTTTAAGTTTTACTAAAAAACGATTATTTTACTTTATTTTTTATTAAATCAAGTATTGTAAACAATTTTTATTAATTTTTGACTACTATTTACATTCATCCTAATTTTTAGTTTGTTTAATCACAATTTCAGTAAGGCCGGCACGGCAGTGTTATTGTTTACTTTCGGCTTTAGTAAAAAAAGCGATTGATTATTTTATTATTTAATTTTTATTTAGATGAAGTATTGTAAACCATTTTTATTAATTTATAACTACTATTTACCTTCATCTTAACTTTTAGTTGTTTTTTTAATTACAATTCAACTTGGTTTTAGTTAAAAAGTTATTATTTGTTAAACCATTTTACACATTGTGGTTTAAAAAGAAAACTACTAAAAATTAAGATGAGTGTAAATAGCGGTCAAAAATTAATAAAAATACTGGATTTAATAAAAATTTTTTTTAAAATGATCGTTTTTTTTTACTACAACTAAAACAGTCATTGCAGTACGAAAGTAAAAAAAAAAATGTTAGCAGTGATCAGTTAAATCAGTCTTTATGATACAATGTATTTTTTTACGGTTAAGTCGTCCTATTTTTATAAAAATGCTATTATGAAGTTTGTGAATTGCTGGGAGGAAGTTATTGATAATGACGGAACCTATGTTAATGAATAAATTCTAATTAAACATGATTTTTTAATATTTGTCATCAATGCTCGCCTTAATTCCTGACAACTTTCACTTTCTTCCTGATTTTCAATGCATTTCTATAGTAAAATCATTAGCCGTAAAATAATCCTAGTGGATTTGTACAAAACGATCAGGAATTAACTCCCTTTTAATATCTTCTCAATCTGTCTCTTCAAAAAGGGGGGGGGTAACAAGTTTTGTTTTCTATCAAAGTTCTTTAGATAAATTTGGACACAGACTGTCCTAACAATATTAACTTTTTTTTTTCAAATAAAAAAA